>ML783515.1:501067-513310 GCA_009831015.1 Picea engelmannii
AGCATAAAGTAATGAGAAAGGACGTTGTATACCTTGGAATGATCAGATGAAATGATAGTATAAGTCAAAATGCAGGTGATGAAGGGTAAAATAATAGCAAAAAGTATGGGCAAAAAGGGTACAATATGTGGTCCTAACAGCTACTTTACTCCCTTGCAAATACTATTAGAGACAACTGAGAACTTAGGTGTTGATTGATGCAAACAATAAATTTTATTTTGATCATGAAAGGTTTTCTTTTTGGCCAAAGCAGAGTTTTCACTGGCACAGGAAGCATATTTACAACTAGTTAGCTATTGAAAAGTAGAACTTTCACCAGCTAACTAGCAAATTTCAAGATGGAATAGCCGGTGAAACTGCAGAGAAGAAATTTTGAGAATTTAGAGCTCGGATAGAGCAATTTTTGGGTGATTTGAAGTATAAGGTGGCATTAAAGAATTAATCACCAAAATGTTGATGCATTTGGTTTCAAGATTCTGCAAAGATATATGAGGTGAATGCTCATATGGTCAACTAAGACTTTACTCACAACTGGTGAAAGTTTTCAGCTACTGAAGACATGTGTCTTTTCCATCAGAGACATACCAAATGATGAAGACCATATGTCGAAGACAAACTTTGAAGACAATTCGATCCATAGGAACTAGATCTCTAGTTATCTTATTGTATTCAGTTTATACTTTGTTTTCTATATTTAGAAATCCATATCCAGTTTTCCAGGATCTGAGACTTGTTGTAAAGGCTATACATTCCTATATTTAAAACATATTAAAGGTTCTATTTTGGATACAGGGGCCTTATGCTATTGTAAAGTTTTTTCAGATATATATACAATCACAATCTTCTTTCACTTTTGATGTCATACCTTCATCCATTACCTTCTTTTCTATACTTTTATTCAAGTTGTCTTGACTACTAATGATTGTCATCTCATTAGTCAATTCATAGCTTGATTAATAATTATTTCTATTGTTTATTAAACCCATCATTGTGTATCTGGTTTATAAGCATTGATTTCTTCACCCACAGTCAAAGCTACTTGTCTAATCATTAATCTTTGAAAGCATTGTCATATTTGATTGTATATTGTTGATTATCCTAATGTCAATCCATTAAGGTTGAGTTATCCCATTAATCCACACATACATAAACACAAAAGCAATTTTACTTTAAGTTACCAAGCATATTTGACTTACAACCTCAAAGAGTTTCTTGGAGAGATAACAGTTACAAAAAGGACATCAAGTCATGGTAAGTCGAAAATGTAAAGCTGAGTTTAAAATAGGTAGTTACAGGGATGAAGTTTTATGTGATGTCATAATCATGGATGTTTGTCATGTTCTGTTGGGGAGACCATAGAAATATGATAGGAATGTCATAGATGATGGGAGGAAGAATACTTATACCCTTGAGAAAAATGGGTTTAAGCACAAGTTGTTGCCAATAGAAGATAAGGGAGTCAAAGAGGAGGCTAGTCCTAGTATACTTCTCATGAGTGGGAAGGAGATATTGAGGTAAGTCAAGAAAGACTAGGAAATGAAGTTTGTTGTTATAGGTAAGCCAAGATTGATACTTACAAGCATGGCTATGAACGATTTTCCTGTGAAATTTCAGGAGTTATTGGATGAGTTTGTTGACATTGTGGTGGATGAGTTACCCCATACTTTACCAACCATGAGGAATATCAGTCACCATATTGACCTTATTTCAGGAGAAATTTAGCCGAAAAAATAAGCATACAGATTGAACCCTCATGAGAATGAAGAGTTCAAGGAGGAGGTCCAATATTTGTTGGATAAGGGTTTGATTAGAGAAAGCTTGATCCTGTGTGTAGTACTAACTGTGTTGATTCCAAATAAGGATGGAGGTTGGAGAATTTGCAGAGATTCTAAAGCCATCAACAAGATAACGATCAAGTATAGATTTCCTTTACCCAGAATGGATGATTTGATGGATTTTTTGAGTGGAGCTAGTTATTTTTCCAAGATAGACTTGAAGAGCGGTTATCATCAGATACGAATGAGAGAGGCAGATGAATGCAAAAAAATATTCAAAACAAATGAAGGATTTTATGAGTGGCTTGTTATTCCATTTGGCTTAAGGAATGCACTAAGTATGTTCATGAGGTTAATGAATGAAGTGATAAAAGATTTTATTGGGAATTTTGTGATTGTTTATTTAGATGATATCCTAGTTTTAAATAAGAGTGAAGAGGAGCATTTGAGACACTTGAAGATGGTTTTGAGAAGGTTGCAACGAGAAATGTTGTTGGTGAATTTGAAGAAAATTTTTTTTATGAAGAAAAAACTTGTGTATTTGGAATTTGTAATTTCTTCAAATGAATTGAAGATGGATCCAGAGAAGGTGAGAGCTATAATAGAGTGGCCTTCTCCAAGAAGTGTGTTTTAAGTAAGAATTTTTCACGGGTTAGCGAGATTTTACAGAAATTTCATTAGGAATTTCAACAGTATTTTCGTACCCATACTAGACACTATAAAGAAGGAACATGGTTTTTTGACTGGAAAAAAGAAACTAAGAAAGGATTTAGTGTGTTGAAAGAAAAGATAATAGAACAACCTATTTTAGATTTGCGAGACTTTAAGAAGAATTTCCAGGTCAAATGTGATACAAGTGAAGTGGTCATTGGCATAGTTTTAAGTCAAGATGGTAAACATGTTTCTTATTTCAGTGAGAAACTGAATGATTCTAAGAAGAAGTATTTGACATATGACAAGGAATTTTATGCTATAATTCAATCTTTGAAAAAGCTGAGAAATTATCTTATTCAAAAGGAGTTTATTCTGTATACTGACAATCATGCTTTGCAGTTCATAGCCAGACAAGAGAAACTGAACCAAAGACATGCGAAATGGGTAGAATTCATGAAGAATTTTAATTTTGTCATTAATCATATTAATGGGAGTGTTAACAAAGTTGCAAATGCTTTGAGTAGGAGAGGTTTGATCTTTTAGTAATTCCAAGTGGAGACTTCAGGATTTGAACACCTCAAGGAGAAGTACTAGGAATACCCAGACTTCAAAGAATATTACGAAGCATTTTAAAAACCTTTTTTGATGGATAGACATCAATGGATGGAGTATATCATCCAAGAAGGACTATTATTCAAAGGAAGTTGATTGTGTATGCCAAGATGCTCAAAGAGGGACAATTTGTCAAAGGAGAAACATTGTGGAGGATTGGTTGGACACTTTGGCCATGATAAAACATATGTGCAATTGATTTCTTCATTCTATTTGCCAGGTATGAGGTCTAATGTGAAGAAGTTCATGGAAAGATGCAGAATTTACCAGTATGCTAAAGGAAATCAACATAACACATGAGTGTATCAACCATTTCCTATTCTAGATAGGTTGTGGGATGTTGTAAGTATGGATTTTGATCTAGGATTTCCAAGAGCCCGGAGGGTAAATGATTCAATATTTGTGGTGGTTGAAATATTTTTAAAAATGGCGCATTTTATACCATGTCACAAAACTAGTGATCCTATCCACATAGAAAATCGGTTTTTCAAGGAGATTGTGAGATTGCATGGGTTTCCCATAAGTATAGTCTCAAACAGAGATACAAAATTTGTGGGAAATTTTTGGAGGAGTTTGTGGAAGAAGTTGGGAACATTTTTCTCTTTTAGTTCATCATATCACATTGAGACAGATGGACAGACTGATGTAGTGAATATAATCTTACTGAATCTGCTAAGGAGTTTGGTAACTGAACATAAAAGTTAGTGGGATCAACTTTTACCTCAAGCGGAGTTTTCATATAATGATTCACCAAATAGGAGTATCGGTAAGATTCCATTCTAGATAATAGATGGAATGCATCCAA
Organism: Picea engelmannii; assembly: GCA_009831015.1. Taxonomy (NCBI): domain Eukaryota; kingdom Viridiplantae; phylum Streptophyta; class Pinopsida; order Pinales; family Pinaceae; genus Picea; species Picea engelmannii. Next base: position 504,914 of record ML783515.1, read on the forward strand.
GAGGAGTTTCAAAACTGAGATATTTGGGACAGACTAAATTTCGAAGTGCAAGAGCATAGGATTTTGTTGTAGAGATGTAGAATTTGCATGATCAAATCAAAAGACAACTACATGATAAGAACCATAGATACAAGAACATAGTAAACTAGAGAAAAAAAGAGGTGAATTTGAAATTGGAGATCAAGTCTTGGCACACCTGAAGAAGGAAAGGTTTCCAAGAGGGAAATATAATAATATGAAGATGAAGAAGATAGGACCTTCTAAGATCCTGTTAAGCCCTAATATTGGCTCATTACCCCTTAATTGTGACATATTACATTACTAATGTTATTTAATTTATGTCGGCTTTATTCCATTAGTTGTAATTATACCTCCTAGTCTCCTATATATACCAAGGAGACATTTTCATTTGGAGTCATCTTGTACTTGAACATTTATGTGGGGTAAAAGGAGGTTGTCCCCTTGAAGAGGCTTATTATCTGAAATTGTATCTTTTTCAAGGCGTTGAGTACTTATTTTGATCTTCTTCTATGCTATATTGTTATTTGGTTCTTAACATATGGTATCAGAGCTCAAGGTCTTGGAGTTTCGCTGCTACATCTGAGACACCTTGGAATTTTCGCTATAAATTGCTTTCTACAATGTTTCAGAAGAAATGACTTGGAGGATATTTAGTAGATGGATCAAGGTACATTGGGTTAAAATTTCATCTCTTGAGGAATTATAATTTCTGAGATACAACCTATGAAAGATAGGGTTTTGGAATCATCCTGAACTGAGTCATTGCGGAATTTTCGCTATAAAACGTTTTCTATAACGTTTTAGACCCTGAAATTTGGAGGATATTAACATAAATTAGTAAGGTATCTGTGGTAAAAATTTCATCTTCTGGGTCATTTACATTTGTAGATACACCCTATGGAAGATAGGGTATCTGACTAGTCTCAAGAAGTTGTTCCAAGTAAAAAAATCATAGTGTCTTCCTAGAGTATCCAAATTGAGTGAGACCAGTTTCATTGGATAGTGGACAACCTTTCGTATTTCTGGTACAATTTTCAGAATTTTATATAAATTATTTTTTGTGGGGCATGCTATACAAGTGAGATCTCCTGGAAAGGCCAAAAATCAGCAAGTTGTGGGGAAGTTACTGTAATGTCCCCATTTTGGGACATTATAACATTACAACATTTCAGTGTGTTATGCCTACCCGAGTAGCAAGAAGCAGTTTATTTGGGCCTGACTTGTATCGTTCATCATCAGGATCCATTCCGCACAACTGGGCTTTGGTTACGTTGCATTCCGACGATTTCTGTAATTTTGAGTTATTATGGGTCATATCTTAATTAAATTCACTAAGAAGGTCATAATGGACATATTACTTGGTGAAACCTCTTAGTGTAATAGCTCATCAGAATCGGGAGGAAGAGCATTACAGGATAAGATGATGAGACGTGACTTTTAGTGGCCGAAGAAGCTATTAGGATGGATAAATCACTTTTAGAGGCAAAATGGTTAATTAATTAATTAATTAAGTGATTTAATCAAGGAATAATAAAATAAAGTAAAAGTCTCTTGGAGGGAAAAGGTCAACAATGAATTAGGGTTTCGGGAAGCTATAAAGGAAGGGTAAAGAAACCTAATTCATTATGCATTGTTATGATTTGATGTTGAGAGTTCCCAGAGGAGGAGGAGAGCCGACCTTACTGTTTTGTGGATTTCTGGATGAAACCACCACCATTGATTGGTTTTGGTGTTGAGAGACACACCCTAGCCCATCGGAGATGCCATCTAGGTATTTAACCATACTTTTCAGGAGTATCCATTGCAGAGTGCATATCTCAGCCAGTGAGGGTGCAAGCTAGTTTGAGGGTTTGGAGAGCTGCACGAGACCCATATCCAGATTGTAGTTTCCTTCCAGCCCATTTGAGATCCAGCCAGGGCGCTTCTATTGAGCCATCTATCATCATATTCTGATGGTGGAATCTTGCAGATCGACTCATTCAACCATTTAGGGCGCAACTCTTCCAGACAGACATTTGATGTTGCATGCAGAGTTTCAGAGCAGATCCGGACAAATCCTTCTGATCCATTTCCTTATTTGGCGAGATGATCATTTTGAGCCATATAGCGGTAGATTCCATTGGTGGAATCTTTTTGGGCGCATCCAGTGCTCTAGGAAGGGCGAAAACCCCCCAGGGGTCCAGATCCAGTGCCTTAGAGACCAGATCCGAGATCCGACACTCATCCATTTCAGTCTAGAGGCCAGGGCGCTTCTATTGGAGCCGTTTCTAGTGCATTCTAATGGTCCATTCTTCTGGACGAGTTTTCCCAGCTGGTAGCGGTTACCATATTTCTCCGGAACCGCATATTTTTGACGATCTATCCATGCATGCATTAGATCTGCCATCATCTTCTGATCATGGGTATTTTTATGTTATTTGATTATATTCCAGTACTGATCCATGAGATTTGACTAACATTTATATTCTATATTTCCAGTAGGCTATTGTATTTCCATGCTCGAACCGTTATTTTACATGATATTGGGCAGTTGATGTTCTCTACTTTTGCATGCATCCTTTATATGTTGTTTAAACCTTAAATATGCAACATGCACATGTAATAACCAACATGCACATGCAATGACCAGCATGCACATGCAATAACCCACATGCACATGAAATAACCATTAAGATCTCAAACATACAACTGAAATGCATCCAGAAACCCCCAGTGTATCATATATGCAAGACAGAATAGTAGATCAGTAGCTAATATCTTGATCGGCAGAATCAGGGATATTTCAGTGGTATCAGAGCTTTAGTCCTGCCAGCCTGTGACTAAATTCGATGAGTTCAACGAGTGACCCATAAGGCAAAGAGGATGTGGGGAGATAGATATGAGAGGCCAGAGGGCACTGGTAAGGCTCCCATGGAACCAAAGGCAACCTTCATGCAGGTTATCAGTGATATGTTAGCTAGTGAGCGGACTATGTCTCAGTCCTTGGCTCAGGTGGCTGAGAGATTGGCTATGGTAGACATTCTGGGCACACAAGACCCACATGCAGCACAAGGGAACTCGGGGGCAGGCAATAGACCCCAGACACCTACTCGCACATACACATCTTCTAGTAGGATTCCTAGACCATGGTTCCCTAGTTTTCAGAGGGCACCACCAGCAGCAACACAACAATCGTTAGCACATAGGTTGCCCACTTAGGTGGAAGACATTGCAGAGTACAAGAGGGAGTATGCGGCGTTGGTTCGTGACTTCCATCATGACATGACACTGGTCGAGTACTGTGGACTTAGGGGCATGAACCATCCCAGAGAACCTCAGAGAGGAGGACAACAACAACAACATGGGCATAACATAGATTTCATCCAGAAAGTTGGTAAACTCACCATACCTTCTTTTGAAAGATCGTCCAAATGCACTAACAGAGTTGGGGTACAAAAGATAGACATGACAGCGGCTAGTGACTCTTGCACATTTGAGGGACAGTTAGATGGACAAGATGATAGCGCATGTCCTTCATCTTCCCCGTCAGGCAATGCTAAGGATTCAATACTTCAGCATAGTGGTGACACTTGTGAGGCTTCATATGTGTTGGCACTTAGACATGATGAGATTAGGAGGTTGGATGACCTACCTATGGGTGTAGACATGGCTTCTAGGAATTCATGTATGGAGGATGATGAGCTTCCTATGAGGAGTGAGCCACATTGTTCATCTTCTCAATCACCTATGCTAGCCACGACACATGAGGATATCAGTGGCATTCCTGATATGGTAGAGCAACCTTGTATGGGGATTGTACACAAGGAACATATGGATCTGCACACCCAGGAGGAGAGGTATGGCTTGGAGATAGTTGACCTTACACATACCTATCAGTATGAGGAGAGTGAGTCACCACTCTTGGAGATTCCATTGATGGACCAGGTTGGGGAGACCGATAGCTTGTTGGGACACTTACTCCCAGGATCGATCTACAGTGATGAGGATGCACTCCTTATTGGTTGAGATGACCATAGAACGTGTCTGGACATATTTGTATGGGATCCAGGTGCAGATGATATTAGTAGGGTGAGTGCATAGGAGGATACAACTGCCCATACTGGATATGGTGCGATTCAGATAGGGGTCGCAGTTGGTGATGGCGTGCAATGACATACAGGAGGACTCAGTAGCACAGGGAATAGTGGGCAGTTCAGTGCCTTATATTTTGAGGAGTGTGTTGTTGGGGATCCCATTATTGACACTAGCAGTGAGAGGCATGAGGTAGAACCTCAGCAGGATTGTGACCAGGAGTCACGACACTTGGTAGGATAGTTGAGAGTCAGTGAGGACATGATCATGGCAGCCACTAGATGCATTGATGATACACATGCATTGGTGGCAGATTATTGTTGGAGGGCCTCGATGGCATAGGATAGTTCAGATAGGGGAAATGTCATTGATGACTTCCATACACTTAGGGAGAGAGTGATTGTGATGAGGGATGACTACCAACAGTTGTTCAGGGATAGGGATTACCTATTGGAGGTTGGCGAGATGTATCATAGGGCACTGAGGGAGAAGGAGGTTGAGGTGGACTGACTCACTCATGACTTGGTGAGCACACAAAGATTCTTGGAAGGCACATAGACTGCCCTTCAAGAATCAGAGTCCAAATTAGAGGAGCTCCTTGAGTAAATTAGACAGAGAACCACTACATCTATTTCAGTAGAGAGTCGGATATATCCCTCGGCCACATTGCGAGAGGATGTTGGTGGTTTAGCAGTGGAGCACCAGTTGAGGGAGGAGCATGAGGAGTACCCAGGATCACTGATGAGTATGGAGAGATATGATCCAGAGATGCGAGAGTATGTCCATAGGTCACAGGGACCACCTTTCACGAGGGGTGTTGAGACAGTTGGGCACACACATACACATGGGGATTCCAGAGCCAGGGGTAGTTATGAGGACAATTCCATTTGTGTTCCAGGATTGGTTGACCTTCATGTAGAGGATGACCTAGTAGTACACCCAGGATCCATGATGTTGCAGGTGTGTACAAGAGATCACATGAGTATGTAGGGGCTTATAGTGATGAGTGGTAGTTCACAGAGACATACAGAGGTGTACAATGGGATTCATGGGGACACACTAGATTGTAGGGAGGAGATGTACTTAGTAGAGCATGGAGACTCCTCTCCCTTGCAGCAGTATACAGATCTGGGAGATCACCTTCATCGTAGCAGTAGTTGCATGAGTGATGATGGATGGAGAATGATTGACCCTCAATTTGTGGAGATACCTACTATTGTACCCGATGGTTGGTGTTCAGTGATGAGTACAGACGATTATTTACCATGGGTGCTGGTGGACGAGATTTTGGTCAAGTCCTTGGGATTGAACAAAGAATATGATACTTTCCAGCCCTACATTTGGTTGCATATATTTATGGTAGCCTTTCCCGATACTTTTATCATTGACAACAACGTAGGGGGAGCTAAACAGTGGTAGGGGACATGGAGAGTTGGTAGGTTGAGACCACCTGAAAGGAGTGTCTTGATTGCATATAGCAGGATAGGGGTGGGTCATCAAGGGCAGACAGTCGAGGCCCTAGGCATGATGGAGAGTATCCTAGGCCATGGGACATAAGATATCTCATAGGTTACTACATATTTAGACTCTCATTGGGATGAGGGTGGAGGGATTTCGACAGTTACTAGTAGGGCACATCAACCATTAGTGGGGATTGGAAGTGATGAACTTCCAAATTTGACATGGGATCTGGGAGTCCATGGGGTCAAAATTTTGTTTCATCTTATGAGGATCCAGGAGTGGAGGGTCCAGTATGGATACTTTGAGCAGACAATCATGATCAGAGTAGAGAAGCATCAACATGATGGTCCCTATCAGAGACTAGCATGGGACCCTGGGATTACGGGGTTAGGCATTTCATTGACTGATGGAGACGAGCGGATGTTTGCAAGGGGAAGTCACTTTGCTTTCCCATTGAGTTTCAGTATTGGGGAGAGCACGTCACTAGCTGGTGATTCATTGAGGTCTTGTAGTACCTCACTATGGCAGCAGCATGTTCAGTCGGTGGGGGCTGTGTTGAGTTTGGTATGGTCTGATAGGATAGACCCATTTCGGGTTGAGGCCATGTGTTATTTGTAGGAGACTCATGGTGTTGATATGTTACATAACTATACTCCACAGGGCATTGCAGTTCACATTTTGATATGGGACCCAGGGATTGGAGTGCTTGGTAGTTCAGCGTTTGATGGAGTTGATTTTTGAGTAGAGTGGTTGCTCGGGAGATTCTTTGGACATTGATCATTCTACTCATCGGGAGCATGTGGGTGTCATGTGTGGTGAGAACTTCGAGAGGCCACATCTTGAGGACAGTCTACCTTGAGTCACACAGGTGGATATGGGACCCCGGTATCAAATGTATTTGAATTCAGCTATTGCTTGAAGACAAGCAATATTCCGGCAGGGAGGACTGTAATGTCCCCATTTTGGGACATTATAACATTACAACATTTAATTGTGTTATGCCTACCTGAGTAGCTAGAAGAATTTTATTTGGGCCTGATTTGTATCGTTCACCATCAGGATCCATTCTGCACAACTGGGCTTTGGTTACGTTGCATTCCGACGATTTTCGTAATTTTGAGTTATTATGGGTCATATCTTAATTAAATTCACTAAGAAGGTCATAATGGGCATATTACTTGGTGAAAAATCTTAGTGTAATAGCTCATCGGAATCGGGAGGAAGAGCATTACAGGATAAGATGATGAGACATGACTTTTAGTGGTCGAAGAAGACATCAGGATGGATAAATAACTTTTTAGAGGCAAAATGGTTAATTAATTAATTAATTAAGTGATTTAATCAAGGAATAATAAAATAAAGTAAAAGTCACTTGGAGGGAAAAGGTCAACAACGAATTAGGGTTTCGGGAAGCTATAAGGAAGGGTAAAGAAACCTAATTCATTATGCATTGTTATGATTTGATGTTGAGAGTTCCCAGAGGAGGAGGAGAGTCAACCTTACTGTTTTGTGGATTTATGGAGGAAACCACCACCATTGATCGGTTTCAGTGTTGAGAGACACACCCTATCCCATTGGAGATACCATACAGTTATTTAACCGTACTTTTCAGGAGTATCCATTCCAGAGTGTGCAGCTCAGCCAGTGAGGGCCCAAGCTAGTTTGAGGGTTTGGAGAGATGCATGAGACCCGTATCCAGATTGCATTTTCCTTCCAACCCATTTGAGATCCATTCAGGGTGCTTCTATTGAGACATCTATCATCATATTCTGACCGTGGAATCTTGCAGATTGACTCATTCAATAATTTAGGGCACAACTCTTCTGGACAGACATTTGGTATTGCATGCAGAGTTTCAGAGTAGATCAAGACAAATCCTTCCAACCCATTTACTTATTTGGAGAGATGATCGTTTGAGCCATATAGTGGTAGATTCTATTGGTGGAATCCTTTTGGGTGCATCTTGTGCTCTAGGAGGGGCGCAAACCCCCCAGGGGTCCAGATTCAGTGCCTTAGAGACCAGATCTGAGATCCGACACTCATCCATTCAGTCCAGAGGCCAGGGTGCTTCTATTGGAGCAGTTTTCGGTGCATTCCGATGGTCCATTCTTCTGGACGAGTTTTCCCAGCTAGTAGCGGTTACCGTATTTCTCCAGAACCGCATATTTTTTATGATCTATCCGTGCATGCATCAGATCTGCAATCATCTTCTGATCACGGGTATTTTTATGTTATTTGATTGTATTCTAGTACTGATCCATGAGATCTGACTGACGTTTATATTCTATATTTCCAGTAGGCTATTGTATTTCCATGCTCGAACCGTTATTTTACATGATATTGGGCAGTTGATGTTCTCTACTTTTGCATGCATCCTTTATATGTTGTTTAAACCTGAAATATGCAACATGCACATGTAATAACCAACATGCACATGCAATGACCAACATGCACATGAAATAACCCACATGCACACGCAATAACCATTAAGATCTCAAACATACACTGGAACGCATCCAGAAACCCCCAGTGTATCAGATCTGCAAGACAGAATAGTAGATCAGTATCTAATATCTCGATCGGCGGAATCAGGGATATTTCAGTTATCGTAAATTCCACTTGGCACATCCAATTTTGATCAAACCTATGGCATTGTAGAGAATAAATATAAGAGAACTACATAAAAGAAATTTTCATACCCAGAAGGGCCGAAACTTGGGAGATACAACAGAAGAAAGATTGTCTAGTAGAACCACCCCAAAATCAAGGTTCAAAAGTGATACTTGGCCAACATGCCACCCAAAAAGGGAACTTCTACACCAAATAAGCCTCCAGACAATCCTA
>ML783515.1:515187-529478 GCA_009831015.1 Picea engelmannii
TCATATTGTATCTCATGAAGGTGTCAAGGTAGACCCTAACAAGATTAAGGCCATGATGGACTAGCCGATTCCCAAAACATTGAAGAATCTTAGAGGATTTTTGGGTTTGACAGGTTACTACCGCAAGTTTGTTCGGCACTATGAAAGAATAGCAACACCTTTAACAACACTAACTAAGAAGGATGAATTTTCATGGACTCCAGAGGCAACTAAAGATTTTGAACAACTTAAAGAGGTGATGTGCAAAGCTCCTATCTTGACCACTCTAGACTTCACAAAAACCTTTATTGTGGAATGTAATGCCTCGGGTAATGGAATTGGTGTTGTCCTAATGCAAGAAGGAAGGCCCCTAGATTTTGAAATTCGACCACTCAAGGGAAAGGACTTACACAAACCCATTTATGAGAAGGAAATGATGGAAATACTACATGCATTGAAGAAATGGCATGCTTACCTAATAGGTAGGCACTTCAAGGTCAAAATATATCATGATATTCTTAAATACTTCTTGGAATAAAGACTATCTTCAGAAGAACAACAAAAATGGGTAACCAAAATATTGGGTCATGATTTTGAAATCGTCTATAAAAAGGGGAAGCAAAATGTTGTGGTAGATGCACTCTCAAGAAAGGATGAAGATGTTGAGGCCTTTCTCTGTGTTATCTTGATCATCCAACCCGATTGGATAATAGAAGCAAGGGATGAATGGAAGAATGATGAAAAAGTGTGGACTCTCATTCAAAAGTTGCAGCAGGATTCCAATGCATCAGATACATTTAGATGGAAAAATGATTCACTATGGTACAAATATTGCTTATATTTGTGTAAGAACTCCCAACTCAAACAAAAGTTACTATTGGAATTGAACACCTCTCCAGTAGGAGGGCACTCAGGATTTTTGAAACCCTACCATGGAGTCAAGAAGGATTTTTTTTGGGATGGCCTTAAAACTGATGTTCACAGGTTTGTGGCAGAATGTTTGGTTTGCCAACAAAACAAGGTGGAAACAATTAATACCCCAGGTCTTTTACAACCCTTATCCATCCCAAGTCAGCGTTGGGAGGAGGTTTCCATGGATTTCATCACAGGGTTACCGAAGTCTAAAGGAAAGAGTGTCATCATGGTGATTTTTGATAGACTAACAAAGTATGCACACTTTTGTGCACTCTCTCATCCCTTCAAAGCTAGTACAGTTTCCACCACATTCATGGAGACAGTTCAAAAGCTACATGGAAGCCCAAAGATTATTGTAAGTGACAGAGATCCTATCTTCACTGGACATTTTTGGACAGAATTATTTTCTTGTTTGGGTACTCAATTGGCTCATAGCTCATCCTATCATCCTCAATCTAATGGACAAACCGAGATAGTGAACAAATGTCTGGAAGGCTACCTTCATTGCTTTGTCTCTAATAAACAAACACAATGGTTCAAATGGTTACCCTTGGCAAAATGGTGGTATACCACTTCCTTTCATACTGCAACAAAAATGAAACAATTTATGGTAGTCTATGGATACCAACCTCCTTCCATCACTTCTTCTCTAAAAGAAAAATCTAAGGTTCAAGTAGTGGAAGATCACATCGAGTATCAACAACAATTTCTCCAAATCTTAAAGGACAACCTGACCATGGCACAAAATCGCATGAAACAATAAGTAGATCAACATCATAGTGAAAGAAGTTTTGAAGTAGGGGATTGGGTGTTTTTAAGACTACAACCATACAAACAAATGTCCCTCAAGCAAGCCAAGAAGGATAATAAATTATCACCAAAGTACTATGGCCCTTATAAGGTGTTGCAAAAGATTGGTACTATGGCATACAAATTGGAGTTGTTTGCATCTTCATGAGTACACCCAGTTTTCCATGTTTCACGCTTAAAGACGGTTATAGGCGACAAGATCCCAGTTCAAACTATATTTCCAAAACTTGATGAGGAAGGAAAAATCATATTGGAGCCTGAAGCCATCACTGACAGAAGAATTCACCAGCTGAGGAATAGATCCATTTCAGAGTGTCTCATTAAATGGAGGAAACTACCGGTTGAAGTTTCCACTTGGGAAGATGAGTCTTTTATACAGAAGCATCTAGAGTTACTCAAGTGTAAGACATTTAACAAATCCTATCCAGATTCTGTTATGAGGAATTTCTTAACAGATCCTTAGAAATGTTTCTACAAATGGTTATGAGATTGAACTGCCAGAAGACATTGGAATTTCACCAATATTCAACGTAGCAAACTTATACCCTTACAATATGGATGACACATAATGGAAATATAATCAAGAGAGTAATCAATGGATGTGAGAGATGCCCATAGCAGAGAAGCCACAGATAGAAAATATTTTGGATCAGAGAATTCCTAAGAAAACCAAGAGGAAAGTTTACTATGAATATCTGGTTAAATGGGAGAATCATACAATAGAAGATGCCAATTGGATAACTAAAACTGACATCCAAAAGAATGGATAGGTAGTGGACGATCTCATGGAAAAGAGTCCATGAATATTTTTTTCCATAGGAGTATGATGGAGGAGCATCACCATCATCAATTAATGAGGCAAGGTGGAAGACGTCTCAACATCCAGCGCAACATACTAAACTAGTTTGGATTCTAAGGAGGGCACATCACCTTAATTTTTTAAAGAAATGTAATTAAATATCTCATAAGATATTGAATCTTGAGCCATTGTATGTGCTCCAAGGGATTGTATTTTCCCTTAATGTTTGTAGGTTGTACACATTTTGAGTGACGACTCATATCTAGATTGTAATATCTCATTTATTGTAATAACCCTAGTAGTGGGATTCTTTTAATTCTGATATGAAAGCACTAAGATAGTCTAGAGGGAAGGCTTGAGAGGACCCCTCATGTATAAATCAATGTAATCTATGACCAAGAGAATTTGTTGTTAGTAGTTGTTGAAAGAAGAATCTGAGAGCTATAGAGAGATGTTAAAAGCCTTGTAAATATTTGTTGAAGGAATATAGAAGAAGAGAGAATTGCCTTCATATTTCTGAGCTTGCTTGTCTCTGGGTAACTGGGTAAATGTTGTGTTATTTATATATATTTTTTTATGTGTGTTTTTGCATCTAAATGTCTTGTTGAATGAATCCTTAATGTTTATTTAAGTTTCAGTTGTTTCTCTTTTGAAATATCGGTGCAAGGAGTGAAAAGTTCCCATGCAAGGAGTGTGGAGGATAAACCATTATAGGATCAAAAGCTCAAGAGAGATTGCATAAGATTACGTGGAGCGAGAAAAAGGAGTGTGCCTATACTCATTGATCTGAAAATAGAAAGCTGACTTGTTATGCTATGTAAGCACCCTCTACTTCATTAAAAATAAACTTTACAGGACCTTGCTTCATGTGTTTAAAATATGCAAGATAAAATTATGTGCCAAGTTTATGCTTCTTCCTTTAAATGTTCATGTGTGAGAAAATTTTCTTTTAAATGGTTAAATATGTTCTTTAAATGAAAACAAAACAACATAACTTGCAGCAAATAAAACATCAAACTCACAACAATAACAACATGATAAAGGAGTTCACCCCTCTCCGGGCTACATCTCCTTGAGCCTTCATCAATGGACTTGGCTCTCTGGGATTAATTTGTCAAAATTTATTTTACAAGATCCTGCTAAACTCCAATGGAAGAATAGACTGTACCATTTGTATCAGAACACATAAAAACCCCAAAAATGACTAATAAAACTATGAAAACGGATCATGGCTCATCTGGGCATGACCTCTTCTACATGTGGCCTTAAGCTTCCATAAGATTCTCTATGGAAAAAAAACCTGTAAAAGTCCTTAAAAGCCTCTGAAACCTATCCCAATGTGTTCATAGCATAACAATTAGCCAAAAATGTCTATTCAGTCACAGAAAATAAACTTGGACTCACCAAAACATGACCTCAATCAATGAGGGCTTCAAGCTCCCTGGAGCTTGCTGAAACTTCAATGGTTAAAAAATTGCAAAAGAAGTCTTCAAATGGCCTTGATAACAGTGCCAATGGATTTAGGATGTCCAAAAACCCCTAGCTGGGCTTTTATGACACCTCAATTGGCCAAAAAATGAGAAACATAAGCCTCCTGCCATCCTCTTCCTTCAAGCTTGCTGGCTCTGGTTCGCCAAAACACACCTCTGTGTGCTTGAACCTAGAACACGCTCCAAAACGTGTGTTTAAACCCAACACTGCGCATAACCAAAAAATGGTCCAAACTGTAGGACAGTTAGGGCGCGTCCAGCCCCTAACCGCCAAAACCACGGGCATATGAGTACCATACGGCCACACACAAAATAAGAAAAAAGGGTTGAAGTTATATTAGCGAATAAATATCCAAAAAGTGTTGGCATATGGTTGTATAATTGTTTCTTAAACTGAATCCAAAACCCCACGCACACAAACATTATGGTCATATGTTGTGGCGCACGAAACCATGGGCTGAACTCCAACGAAATACGTGCGCACACAATATATAATGGTCATATGTAAAGGGTGGTGTGACCTGAGGATAACCCTTTGAAACACGCAAACTCACACGCAAATATTATGGTATGGTCATATGTATACAATGATACGACCACGGGTTGGGGCTAAGCCCCGGCCCGACCCCCCATTGTATGCAACATTACACAAATTTAAAAACAATACAACACATATCAAATAAGCAACAATGCGTGGCCCGTTGGCAGGGCGGACTTTGCAAAGGTGTTGACCATTGGGGGAGGTTCGGGGTTCGAATCCCACAGAATCCATATAATTTTGATTAACAAACCATAGCCAATAAAGGGGTTCCACGTGACTGCCCATGACTGGGCCACGTGGCACCAAAACATTTGCCAAGATAATACCACGTGTCGTCAAATGATTTGGCCAAATCTGCCAATCCAAAACTGCCACATCACCTCTACCATGTCAGTATGTACGATCAAGCCATGTCATCTCTGCAACGTCAGCCTGTACAGACTATATGGATTGCACAGTCAACATCCCTTTTTTTTGCCTATTTGACGATTCAAACAGATTGCAATATATCTCACTCTCGACGTTCGTTTGAGACGAAATGAGTTGTGTTGGGTTCGTGATGACGAGAGCTATGCTCCTGTTCGGTTTGAGGCAATTCCAAGAACTTTTATTTTTGAGCCAAAATTTGACCCTTGGTCCAGATTTTGATCACTCATAGGATTATAAAATCTCAAAGAGGAGACTAGTGTAGAGAGTGCACAAAGTCAACACTTTGTTAAGTGTGAAAGAAGATCAAGGAGAGGTAGTGCAAGGTGTGTGTAGGAGACTTCTTTAAATCCCAAGCTCATGAGGGAAGTGCAAGGTGTGCACCAGAGTTTAAGTCCTTCAAGAGAAAAACCTTAATAAAGAGAAATCTCTTTGTGTCATGGTGAATGAATGAGATCTATTTGGGAGAAGTTAGAACCCCACAAAGTCCTTGGATCAAGGTAAGAAGTGCGGATGTTAAACCGTCAAGTCCTTCAGACTTCATTGATATGACAATTTTTAAGTGTTTATTGTAAAGGAGACAAAAGACCCAAAGGCCTGAAGCTCTGTAGTGAATCTACAACATAGATCAATGAGAGAATCCCAAATCGTTGGATCCCCGACTGGTTCAACGATTTGACACTCTGGGAGAACTTGGTTGTTGTTGTGCATAGTGAAGAATTCTTCGAAGTCTTGAATCTCAGAGTAAATCTAGACCGTTGGTTGTTAGGGACACATGACAGTAGATTATCATGTATTTGAGAGTCCATCTATTCAGAGGATCCTCGGTGAAAAATGTTCTGGCGTGAAAAGTCCAGAAGTTCCAGAGTGCTAGTCCGGGAGTTCGTTAGTTCAGAGTTCAGAGGGTTTGGAAGGTTTTGTGGTTAAAAATCCCGAAGCTCCAAGTTTCAAAGCTCTGGATTCAAGAAAATCTAGATACTTCCAGTCTGGGAGTTCACCAATTCGGTGTTCGGGAGATTAGTACTTTGTTGAGGGTAAAACTCCTGAAGCCTGAAGATTTGGAGTGTCGAAATTATTTCTTTCAAAATATTAAGCCCCAGGTTTCAAGCTCGAGGTCATGTGAAGACTCCACTGGAGTAAAAATACCCTCGGGAACCCAAATTTTCACGCAGGAAATGGATAAAAGGCCTGTGGTAAAGAATCCTAAGGGTTCAGCAAGGATTCGAGAGACACTTTGACTCCTGTGTAAATCGATCCTAGAACGAGAGTTTGTGTGAGCACCAAGGGGGTTTTCATCAGGAGGCCTTATCATGCTTCTACATTTTTGAGCTATGTGTCCATTGTTGTGGAATTTCTAACATTCAATAATTTGTTGGGTTGGATAAGCATTTATTTCCTGATTATTTCTTTCATAAGCCCTACAATCTTCAACCTTATGTCCAAAGTTAGTACAGTAAAAACAATGAACATAAAATAAATTTACATACCTGGGAGTAAATGATTTTCCTTGTGGTGTAGTTCTTCTATAATTCTTCCTTGGCTTATCAATATCTTTTCTTTGGTTGTTTCTTTCATAATTATTGAAGCTTTCTTCCTTCTTGAATGTATAGCGTCTTATGTATTCATTTATTTTTTATTCTTGTTGACCATGGTTCCTTCCTTTGAGAACTTCTGCATAATTCTTTTCTTCTATTGTTTTGTTCATGGATCTTAAACCTTTCTCAGTTTTCATTTGGTTGTATCCTAGTCCATACCTTTCATAGTATGGCCTTTGATTGTTGATGATCTTATCCAATGTCTTGGTGCTAAATTGTTGCGTGTCCTTCTAAAGATCTTTTCTTAGAGTGATTACTTCTTCCAATATTTCAATCATATTCTCCTTCTTTTTTATCTAACTTCTGAGTATTTCTTCAATCCTCATGTCCTCTTCTACCTAGAATTTCAACTTTGTAATTATGTAGTTGACTTCCTCTAAGTTGAGATTTTGAGTTCTATTTAGTTATTTCTTTAATAACTTGTTTTTATTTCTTTCTTTCCTTAGTTCTTCTAAAGAACTAATTAATTCTACTATGGGATTGACTTCACCTTATTCTTCTTAACTTTTGTATTTTCTT
Organism: Picea engelmannii; assembly: GCA_009831015.1. Classification (NCBI taxonomy): domain Eukaryota; kingdom Viridiplantae; phylum Streptophyta; class Pinopsida; order Pinales; family Pinaceae; genus Picea; species Picea engelmannii. The sequence continues at coordinate 522,262 of ML783515.1, forward strand.
GTTTTACTTTCCTTAGCCATAAATAGTACCTTTTATGAATCACTATTAGTTTCATCATCTTCACTAGATGAGGAACTGTCCTTTCTTGAGTATAGATTTTTCTTGAAGTTTTTCTTTTTGTTTTTCCAGTTTCCCTTTTGATATCTCGTTTCTTTCTTGGGCTCTTCCTCTTAATCACTATATGAATTTCTGGCATAAGGACACTTATTTGCAAAATGACCCATTTTACCACAATTAAAATATTTTAACGAAAGATTGCCTTTATATTTACATGTTCCCTTTTTCAAATTTCTTAAGAAGTTTTCCATTTCTTCATCTTATTTTGAATCATCATTACAACTACATTATGACTTTGGATTATTCTTGCTCTTTTTATTTTTCTTCTTGGATGCTTTGAATGCTTCTTCCTTTGTAACTAGATTTTCCTGTTATGTTCTCATTTCATAGGATGTGAATATTCCATGTAATTCATCCATGCTTATCGAATCTAGTTCTTTTTTTTCTTCTAATGTTGAGATATTAGGATCAAATGTCATTGAAAGAGATCTTAGTACTCTTTGCACAATTATATATTCATTAAATTCTTCTCCTAATCCTTTAATTGGATTCATTGTTTCTTCATCTCGTAAAACGTAAGCTACAATATTTTCATCTTTTTTCATCTTCAACTGTTAAAATTGGCCTCTATAAGTTTGAAGATTTGTTTCCTTGACTTTGGCATCTCCTTCATAAAAATTATAAAGTTTGTCCCATATCTCCTTTGCAGAGTCGCAATGCATAAATTTGACATATATTGAATCAACCATACCATTCAGGATGAAATTTTTGGCTTTCGAATTATTTTCTTCAAGTTGCTTTCCATTTTTATTTGTTGGAGGAACTGTTGCTGCTTTGTATACATCTACCACTGATCGCCAGACATCAAATCCCTTTTACTGTATATATGTTTTCATCCTTATTCTCCAGAATGCATATTTTTTTCCATCAAACCGTGGTATTCCATTTTTATACATACTATTTCTCTCCATGATCTACCTTCAAGTGGTTAAATTGATTCCTAAAGGAACCTTGCTTTGATGCCAATTGTTGGATTACTAAGAGGGGGGGTGAATCAACAATTAATAATTATTCCACTTATTAATCCTTTAAAACACAATGTATATTATTTTTACTTATTCAACCATGTTCATCTATTCATCATCAATGTATTACTATATCATAAACATTAACATTCATCAATGCATAATAAGCAATAATAAACACATCCACACAATGCACAGTACACCAATATTTACGTGGAAAGCCAATGTGGGAGAAAAACATGGAATAATTTTCTTATATGTCAAGAATTACATTCAAGGAACAACCAAATTCCAATTATCCAGCTCCAATTTGAAGGAGGATCCAACACCATAGTTTCTCAGGATCCAACCTGAAGGAAGCACCAAATCCGTAATTCTATGGCTCCAACCAGAGGAGGATACAACCCCCTCGATTCTTCGGCTACAAATAGAAGGTGGCTACAACCACCTATTTCTCAGGCTTCAACCTGAAGGAAGATCCAAATCCCTTATTCTCTGGCACAAACCGAAAGGAGGTTACAACCCCCTTTCCCCGCCCCATCCAACCACCCTAAAATATAAATGCCAAAACTGATGAAACCACTACCACACTGTCATTGTGAAATATATCACTATAAAATTGTACCAATATGTGCCAACAACCTATAACCAACCTGTACCAATAGCCTGTAATCAATCATATACCAGAATCCCACCTGTGACAACAAATACCATAGGTACGTGACCTGTCTATGTTGCAACTTGCGTATGTATGTGACCTGTCTATATTGCAACCTGTGTATATATGTGGTATGTTTATAATGAAACCTACGTACACCTTTCAAAAGATATGGTTTTAACCTTTCTTAATGTCAGACTCTATGTTTCCTCCATCACATCAACCTGTAACATGTCACTATGTCCAAGCTGTAGTTGTGCCTTATACATACATCATCATACATATCCCTTAACCAAGTGCATATATGTCTCTCTCGTCATGTGCCATACATGTTTATACAATCATGATCAAGTGTAATAACCCTCACATGGACTAGATATCAAACCCTCAATGATATGCAACCTTACACTACAAAAACAAATTCACCACTACTTCACAACCAAAAAACCTCAACCATGTACCACAAAACAATATATGCCTCAAAAATCAAACCAACAAGGTGTACTAATGATAACTACCAGACATACCGGAACTATATTTTTGTAGATATAGCTCATAACATAGGTGTCATACAACCAAAACCTCTCTAGGGAAAAAAATCAAACTCCCATAACCATATCCCATGTAGAGAGAAATATCCAACTACACATAAGAATATGACATAACTTTTGAACCTATAGATAGATATCTTGTACATGATCATTGTAGACCTTCATGGGAAATTGCTTTCAAACTTTGAGAAACTGACACCCTCAACAACTCAATATTTCATGGGACACAACATTTTATACTTCCATCCCATGTAAATACGCAACCTCTTCCACTACAACCCGTGTACACCTAAGAAACTAGGGGTTTTTTTTCCAGTATTTATGCAACTTTGAAATTTTCACTGTCAACCCTTTGTGTTACCTCAGACTTGCGTAACTTCAGATGTATCAATAAGTACCTGAAATTAACATTACACAATAATATATATTCAATGTGCTCAATAGGTGCTAATATGAGACCCTTTCTCTCTTATTTATACTTTCCAAGTACCTTCCTCTAGGGGTTACCTTCTAACCAACTTAACCCAACTTTCTTGTTTTAGGGATAACCCACTTCTAACCACTTGTCCCCTTATAAAAAATTTATCGACAAATAGTAAAATCTCCACTTCTAGTTGCAACTAATTTATTTTTAATTATTTTCCTATTGCAACAACTTAACCCATGATTAACTCCTAGTTTCACCCACTATGACTATGAAGAGGGTTCTCCAACTTCACAAGGACAAAACTCTCTAACCGTGAGGAGTTATGTGGAATTCCACATATCACCAAAAATGGCATGACTTGTGTTATCCATATATAATATTCTTACCTACAAAGACATTGATTTTCATACCATTATTGTAAATGTGTTGAACCTACACATAATAGATCTAGATAGGAATTGACATACACAGTTGCAAAGAAAATACGAGAAAAGAGAAGTAGGAGAGAAATAATGGAACAATTATGATTAACCAAATGAATGAATGATAATTTACACATGAAATACTCTGTATAAATCAACTAATGTGCACTAGAGTAGAATCCAATTTTCCATAGTGGTGGTCTAGAGTGATCTGGACAAATACCAACAGTTACGGGAGTAAACTGCCACCTAGTCTAGTCTCTCGAGAAGTTACGGTAGTGAAATGCCACCTAGATGAGTTAACTAGTCTATCAATATTCAGTTAGCTAAGTAAAACATAGTGAAGTGAGGAGGAGATCAAGGAATCATGAGTAATGCTCTAGTCTGGTGATGATCCCAAGGACAATATGAATTAGTTGGTGATGATCCCAATGCTTTATAGTGATAATCCCAATGTGGAATCTATACTCCACTCAACTAATCAAATTGAAGTGTGAACTGAAGAGAATATTCTCCTAGAGGAATATTCTCCCTAAAATATAGGAGACTGAATAATGACTAATAAACATAGGGAAAACCTTAGGAAAAAGAAATCCTAGGTGTGTGTGATGTATCTCCAGCACCCCCCTTGAGCATAACTATGGTGAAAATAAAGAACGAGTCCTGAAAACGAGGCCATGTTGGGTACCCAAATAGAAAATATACATTGAAATAAAATAGGAAAGAGGGAAAAACGCATGGGAAAACCCCCCTAAAAGTACAATGTATGTAAAAAGAAGAACTGACAATTGCTAGGAAATGTCCTTCACTCCAAGATGACTATGCAGAGAATGAAACATTTCTCAGTGAAGGTCTTGGTGAAGATGTTTGCAGTATGTTCTACTGAAGGAAAAAACTACAGGTCGATGATCCCCTCATATACTAAGTCTTGGATGTAGTGCATGTGGATCTCGATATGGTTCATCTGCTTCTTCTGAACTGGATCTCTGCAGAACTTCAGAGTGCTTTGTTTGTCACGTCAAATGAAGATCGACCAGTGAAACTTAATTCCCAATTCAGTGAGAAAATGTTGTATCCACATAGCTTGAATGGTTATGTTAACTACCCCTTTGTACTCTGCCTTAGCTGAAGATAGAGCAAGAACAACCTGCTTCTTTCTTGACCAACATAGAGGCCTAGAACGAAGACTGAATGAGTAACTAGATGTAGACTTGCGATCAATGTTATCGCTATCCCATTCAAAATCATTGAACCTGATGAGGTACAATGTCAAGTTTGTTGAATAGTGAATCCCAAAGGTAATGGTTCCCTATACGTATCGAAGAATATGCTTTGCATCCTTCCAATGTAGCTCATGCAGCTCTTGCATGAGCCTGGAGACTGCTCCAACTGCATAGGAGAGGTCTAGTCTAAATTGTGTGAGATACAACAAGCTCCCCAATAGTTGTATCTATAGTGTGTTGTCAACCAGTGGAGTGTCCCCAACATCCTAAATTCTAATTCCTGATAGAAAATGAGTCATGGAAGACTTGTAGTCTTGCATGTGAAATATTTCAAGGAGATCTCATGCATACTTGGCCCGAGACAGTTTGATGCCTGATACATAGTGACTGATCTCAAGTCCAAGGAAAAAATGTATCAAACCCATGTCCATCATCAAGAACGTATCATGCATAATCCTCTTGACTGTAGTAATCATTGAAGTTGAGCAAACGACAATCAAAAAATCATCAACATACACAACTAGGAGTAGAAGTGATTCAGCCATCCTGATCATCATTCAAGTTTGACTTAAAATGTACAAAGTTCTATGAAAATAGGTAGGAGTCCATATTGGCATACCATGCCATCAGATCCTTCTTGAGGCCATAAAGATACTTCTTTAGTCGACAGACCAAAGATGAATACTACACAAATCCCTAAGGTTGATCCATATAGATCTCCTTAGAGAGATCACTGTGAAGAAATGAATTCTTCACGTCCATCTGATGGAATTCTCATCCCTTGGCTTCCAAAATGGAAAGTGCCAAATGTATGGAATCCTTCTTCGCTACTAGAGCAAAGGTCTCATCATAGTCAATGCCATGCACCTATTGAAAGCCTTCATAAACAAGCATGGCTTTGTATCTACTAATATGTCCATCCACTACACTCTTGGTCTTATAGACCCATCTGCACCTGACAAGTTTCCTTCCTAAAGGAAGGGGAACTGAATCCCAATTCTAGTTCTCGAGGAGGGAGTTGTAGTCCTCCTGCATGGAGAGTTCCCAAAGGGATTTCCAACAGCTTCTCCATAAGACTATGGATATAAAGAATGAACCAAGAAAATATTCTTGGGTGGCATCGGTTCAGTGGAAGTGAGTGCAAGAGGAGGCTCCTGAAAATCATATTGAGTCCTCCTAGTATTAGCTGGATCTGAAATAATATCCCCTATATCCTGAAGAGTAGTTTTGGCTCACTTGGGCCTCGAATATAGCTCTACATATCCATATACATGCATTTCATATGCATCTGAATCTACTAAATATGTATCTATATCATCTAAATCCTATGAATCAGAACTCTCATCTGAAAAATATTTGTCATGTGCATGATCATCATCTATGACAGGTGGAAGAACAAAGTGTCTGCATGAAGATACATAGGTACATGTGAGACACTTTCCTCGAATTGGACACTATGCTCAATGATTAGCAGGTTCGAGGAAATATGAATGAGTGTGTATCCCTTCACACCATTGGGTTATCCAAAAATGATACACTTTGTTCTCTGTGGATCAAGTGCCTTCCTCTTCTGAGAGGGAATCCTGGTCCATGCACGTGAACCGAAAATAAAAAAGTGGGTCACTTATAGTTTGAGGCCACTCCAAGCCTTGTAGGGGGTCTCATCCTTGAGAAATCTATGGGGAGATCTATTTTGGATGTAGGTTTTACAATTAAGTGTTTCATACCATAATCTCTGTGGAAGTGAATTTTCATGTAGCATGAAAGATGCCATCTCTTTTAGAGATCTATTTTTCCACTCAACAACTTTGTTTTTCTACAGATTATAGGGAATCGTTTATTGCAAATGAATCCCTTCCTCATGATAAATATTTTGTATCTCATGGTTGACATACTCTCCCCTGTTATCAGTTAGGAGGACTTTTATTTTCTTTCTTGACTGTGTCCCAACAAGGGATTTGAAATCTTTGAGGTGTTGAAAGACCTCTGATTTTTTCCTGAGAAAGAAAATCCATGTGAAGCATGAGAAATCATCAACAAAAATTATGACATACCTTGATTTACTGATTGATGGATGTGGAAAAGGGCCCATGAGGTCACTATGGATCAGATCTAAAGGAGAGGAAGCCTTCTGAGTATTTCCTTTGTCAAATTTCTCTTGAGGGTGTTTTCCAAGAACACAACCTTCACAAATTCCTTTGGACAAGTGGATGTCATGTAGACCATGTTGGATCATGTTGTCATTGATGCCAATGGTTTGATTGATTGATGTCATTGATTGATGTCAAGTGATTGATTGATGTCAAAGGATTGATTGATTGATGATTGATGTAATATAATATGTATTTTACTTGATGAGAATGCATAGATGAAGATGGATCAATGAGTTGTCATTGATATGATGAATATGGATCAATGAGTTGTCATTGATACATGATGAAGATGGATTGTTGTGGTTTCATTGGTATATGATGCATTGTTGGAAAAATGTATAGATGACTCATTATTTTACTATCATGATTGATAAGGTGCACAAATGGTTGAACTCCAAAGTGGTCCCCTTATGGTGAAATCCCTCACAGGAAGATGCTTTATGGATTAAGTTATCCTAGAAGAATGGTTGGAGGACCCATGTTTGTATGTGGAATAATGAGATGAATATCAAGGAAATTGTTGGTGAAACTATCTTATATGGATAGTGCTTGTCATGTCATTTCTGGTGGTATGTGGAACGTCACATAACTCCTCATGGTTTGAGAGTTATGGCCTTATGAAGTTGGAGGACCCTCACATGTCATCTAGAAGCCCCAAAAGGTCAAAGTAGTCAAAGTGGTTTAAGGGATTTTAAAAGGTA
>ML783515.1:529528-555498 GCA_009831015.1 Picea engelmannii
TATTTAAATGATAAAGTATTGGAGAACCTTCTATTTATGGAAAGTGGTTAACCCTAAAAATAAGGAAAATAGGTTAAGTGACCTAGAAATGGGTTAAGTGACCTAAAAGAAGAAATCATTATTTAAATGATAAAGTAAGGTAAAAAAGTCAAGGTGGATTATTTAAATAATAAAGAGAAGTGAAAAAAATCAAGAAATGATAAAGTAAGATGAGAAAATCAAGAAGGAATATTTAAATGATAAAATATTGGAGAAATTTCTATTTATGGAAAGTGGTTTACCCTACAATAAGGAAAATAGGTTAAGTGACCTAGAAATGGGTTAAGTGACCTAAATATGGGTTAAGTGACCTAGAGGATGAAAGTATAAATAAGATAACAATGGTCTCTTGTAGATCATCCTTTTTGTGGATCAATGGAGAGCTTCTTGTGAGAATATCTTTTGGAGTATTGATGGAGAGCTTCTTCAGAATTTTTGGTGTGGAACACTTGAGAATATTTAATATATATAGGTGACTAAGGTTCTCAAGGATATCTAAGCCAAATTTCAGAAGGAAGGTGAATAAAAGAGGGCCGAAATTGAAGGGAGGATAAATTATTTTGATGATGCTTTCTAAGGTATCTTATTTATAGGTCATCTCACCATTTTTGCTATAAATTTATTTCTATAATGATTCAGATTGTGAAATTGTTATTCCATTGAGAAAAAATACCAAAGTATCTGTGGTAAAAAATTCATCTTGTGGGACGTTTTATTTTGGGAGTTACACTCTGTGGAAAATAGGGTTTGTGGCTAGTCCTGAAACTAGTCAAAAACAGGTGTTTCAGGTAAAAATGTCATAAATTCTTCAGAACAGATAAAAATTCAGTGAGACAAAATGTGTTGGTTAGGGTACAGGTTGTAGTATGTTGTGTAACATTTTCCAATCAATTCAACAAATATTTTGTGTGGGCCACGCTCTACAAGGTTGTTCTCTAGAATAATCCAAAATTCAGCAAGGTATGCCATTTTTTCTATAAAGCCTTTTCTGAGAGGTTCCAAGTAGTGCCACCTGGAGGAATGGAATAAAAAAAACTGAAGAAAATTGTGTATCAGTTTCATATCTTTATTCAATACAAGTACAAAGTTATGATTATTTCAAGTTGGGGTTGTTGACTAATCCAAAACTAGTCATGGATGAGACAAGTAGTTGATGAGTTGGCACATACATGAGGTGTATAGTTGATGATGTTGGTACATATTGATGAGTCATTGTTGATGATTATTTGACACATGATTGGTATATACTTTGTACATGGTTGGATGCACTTGTTTATGGTACAGGTTGATTACAGGTTGTTTGGCACAGGTTGGTGCATCGTTGATGCACTTGTTTATGTTGACATATTGATATCTATTGAGGATTGTTGCCTCATATCAGTTGGTGCTAAGAATGTAAGATGAATCTTGCATATATATCTGGTTCTCTTGTAGAGTTGTACTCTATTCAGTTATTTCTGAAAAACCCCCGGATTAAAGTCCATAATAAAAAGAAAAATTGTACGTACATCTTGTGTTCTTTGTATTCCTTGTGGAGATGATTTGTTGATGATATGTTGCTGATATATGTTGCTGATATATATTCACATCTAACTGATTATAAATGAAAACAATGAGTAATGAGTAAATGTTGAATGTTAACTAAGGATTTTTTGTGTAAGAGGCAAGTTTTGGGAAAAAGATCCCCACACTCATTCACCCCCCCCCCTCTAAGTGTGGTAGATGTGTCCAATAGACCATCAACCATTCCCTTCTTGTTAATTTGTTGCATATATATGAAATTTAAATTCCCAAACTTTTCGTGCCATATCCTACTTCTTTCATCAACATGGGTAAGTAGTAATGCATAATCTGGTTCAATAAATTCAGAAAATGTGTACAATCTAGATTTATGATTTACCTCACTGGTAGAAACCTTGAAATTGGTTTGCATGTAATAGATATTCATTGAATCATGTGTGAATATGACTATTGGTGCAGGCCAATTATGGGGATAATCAAGGAATTTTTGAAGGAATTGAAGCAACACCAGAAAATAGGGGAGTGGACCATAAATAGAGGAAAGGCATCGCTAGAAACAGAGGAAAGCCTACGCATCACCAGAAAAAGTGGATAAGAACCAACTTGGAGCAATGGTTGGATCGAGGACCAGATGATACTAAGTCAAGGAGAAAATGGACAAACCTAATCCTCTTAGGTTTAGGGTTTTTGTAAGGGAATTGTCCCAGTTTTGTATAAGTAGAATGTATTAGGACGATGAGAAGTTGTCCTTTTTGTAGAGTGTGTATTGTTGAAAGAATGGTGCAATATATGAAGATCGAATGTAATGAAGGAAGGACTATACAGTGCGCATCACTAGATTTTGAAAGAATATGAATAAAGAGCAGAAGAGACAAATATTTGTGGACGTAGCCCCAAGGGGGGGTGAACCACGATATATCTTTGTTTTGTGCGAATGTATGTAGTGTTTCTGATTGTATTTGTTTTAGTAAGTTTATGATGAAAATGTTAAATGATAAAGGGAATAACACTGTGCACTAAGAATAAACTAATGGAATCTGCAAAATAGCTCGAAATAAATGAAAGTTATAGCTAGTGTTTAGATCACAATCTTGTGTTACAGTAGATAAATACTTGTCATTGAACACATGCAGCTATAATGGTTAATGAATTACCATTAGAATAGTTTTAATCATGGTCTGGAATAATATATAATGAGGGTTAACAATAATTAGGTTAAATTCCTCTAAGAGAAACACTTCACATCCCATGGTTGTAGACATCTGAGTCCTGCAGCCACCCATAGAAGCCATCTCAGGTGAGACTTCGCAATACACTTTTTGCATTGTGTTTCATTCTAGTATCTAGAAGGGACAATGGTCGAAGGGTTGTTGGAAATCCTATATCTAGAACCTGGGTCATACCAGGAGATATAATTGTTGGCCCTTGACGAAGTTTTGAGGAACACTTGGTCATATTTGACCTTTTTTGGACTTCGACAGCTTGTCAAAGATGGAGCACAACACAAAGCAGATATCATAGAAGCTGGACCCCTTTCTTGGGTCCATTTTGGGTTTTAGGGGATAATTTAATGGGTATGGGATGTCGGCCCATGGGTTTAACCATGTTTAGGCATATTTTGTAAAGTATAAATAAGTAACTAAGAAATGTAAGAGAGAAGAAGATAAGGTAAGTACTAGTAAAGGCTTTGTGTATATTGTGTGACCGACTTGCAAAGCTGAGTGCAAGTGTTGTAAGTGCTAAGTGCATGGATTGTAATAAGGCTCTGTGCTAGATCTACTTGGGGAAGGAGGATCTGGTGAGGTGCACATAGATCTCTTGTCCTATGCGGAGTACAAGTGTGAGCTCTATGTTGTAACCGGATTGACGAAAGATAATAAAAAAGAAGAAGAATTTGTGGACGTAACCCCAGGGTGGGGGTGAACCACGGTAACTCTGTGTGTTGTGATCGGTGCTTCGATCTAATGTGTTGGTCTCTTTCCATGTGTTGTGATTGATATGATTATGCTATGTGCTTTTCTATGATATACTTAGATAGATCCACTTTTCTTTGTGATTCTTAGATGTGTGGGTGTAGATCTAACATATATGAAAGTGTTGAGTGCTAGAACTATTTTTATGTTTCTAAGTGCTAACTTAACCTATATCTAAGTGAATGTTGTGATGCTCTGTGCCATCTGCAGAGTGCCATGAGCTTTAAATATGAATGAATGACCTATGCTAAAAGTGTTTACTAAGAGTAAGAATCACATATCTGTGTCCCAGCTAAGGTTGCAGACACCTGAGTCTTCCAACCACCCCTGCCTCTACCTCAGGTGAGACTTCATTTTCTTCCCAGGTGTTGCCCAAAGGGTCGGTAGTTAGGGTTTTGTTGGTGCGTTGTTGAAGCATTGAACCCTGGGTCTACCGTTGTGCCAACAAATGGTTCTGTTGTCGGGACTTGCAACTGTGATTGTTGGGAATTGAGGAAGAAGAAACTTTGTGCAAAAGGAATCTCTGTGCATAGATCTGTTGCCCTAGTGCCCAGCTTTTGACTCGACCTGTGAAGCTTTGTGCCAGGAATAAGGTCATATATGAAGAAAGGAAGATCAGATTCGAAGAAAAGAAGTGAGATCTGAACACTCTATGCTCTATGGAAAGTAAAAGTGGAAAATTATGAAAGAAAGAAGTCAAATCTACAGAAAAGAGGTAAGATCTGTAAGCTCTGTGCCCTAATAAAGGTAAGAATAGTCAAAACTTCTTAGATCTAGAAGCTTTTTGCTCTGTAGAAGTAAGATAAGTGAAATGTTTTGTTTCTAGAGCATGGATCTAGGTATGTTTGATAAATTCTATCCTAGCTTAAAAACTAGGGCATTAATAGATGAAAGAAAGTTTGATATGAATATATATGATAAGTATAATGATAGATATGTTATACTTATGCATAAAAAAAATGTCTAGACTAACAAATGGATGTAGTATCCTAGAAAGAATTTTTTGAAGGCTACCCATTATGATCCTAGCGCGCAGTACAAGAAGATTTGGAGATCATTGAAAAGAAAGAGAGGATTAACTCTTTGTTAGAGTTGCAGAAGACCAGGTCATCTTACTACAGAATGCCCTAGGAGAAAACCTAGTTGCCTATGTTGTAAGGTTATGGACCATGAAGTACTGGATTTCCATAGAATGATTTCTATACTTGAAAATATGAATATGGAGCAAGTAAACCCTTAAGGAGACCAAGAACCTAAGATTATAGAAGAACCCCAGCAAAAATCAGAGATTATGTTACAGAAAATAAAAGAAACCCTAAATGAACATAAAGAATCTCAGGGATGATTTTAGGGGATAAATTTCGCTCATGGGCTAATTTTCCATGGTTTTTCCAAAAAAGATATTCATTATTTTAAAAATGATTCACCCAAATTCTATAGGATAAAAATATTTTACCTTAAAAATTGCCAAACTTTTATAAAAATTATATAAAATACTTAGAAATTTGAATATTTTTACAAAAATATCGTCAAACATTTATAGTTGACATATGAAGGATTAGTAAGATTCGACAAGGTTTCTACATTTTAAAATAAATTTCCATCCTTAAAATCATCCTTGATAAAGATGCCAGTTTGTCAGAGATCTTCAAAGAAAAAGAGAAACTTGAAGTAAGAATAGGAGACTTTGACATCAAATGTGCTCTAGATGAGGGAACACAAATGAACATTATGACATAAAGTACTTGGGAAACCCTTGGAAGGCCTACTATGGTTCCTTTGCTAGGAAGAATAGTGTTGTTTAAAGGAAAAATGGTAACCCTATGTGGTAGAATTACCTAGATAGCTATGAGTACCCATGGAGATTCGACATAGGAAGAGTTTTTATTGAGGACCATGCCCCATTTCCAATTTTGTTAGGCAAGATATGGATTGAAAAAGACAATATCTAGAGAAAAGAGGAAAACAAAGCCCTAGAATAGAAGAAGCAAGAACTCATGGAATTTATGACTAGAAGGATTGCCTACTTGATGGAGGAACAAGAGAACAAATCTCAGCTATTGAACACTAGGGACCTAGGTGTCGAAGCTATAAGAGTGTTAGAGGAACCACAGAAGACCAAAATTCCTAATCCATATGAGGGAGGAGTATTATCCTTGGATCTAAAGAAAGAAACTCAGTCACGCGAAGTGCCTATGTTGAGAGAAGATAAGACTTAGAATGGAAAAAGGATGACTGAGATGAAGCTCACTGGGAGGAAGGCTAGGAACTAAGTAAAAAGAGAGCTAAGATCAAAAAGTTATAGAAGGTTCCACAGGAAACTTCGCAGAAGGAAAAACCACAAGAATTGAGCTTTGTCGGGATATCAAAACAATGACATATGCCACTTCGCCAAGGAGAATTAATATAGCCGTTGAAAGAAAACATAACCATTTGACTGCGACTCCGAACAGGTCGAAAAGCATTTATGGCTCGCCACTAGACCATTCGACTGCTCCATAATGGACATAACATAAGTTAATATAGCCTCATACCCGTTGTAAGCAAACTGTTGATAAGTTTCCCTACTTCTTCCATCATGCCATGCACCAAGAATACTTTTTTCTAAGTGACAATTTGAGCCCAAAACCTGACATTACTTCACCCTGTGATCATTTTCTTGTTCCCATACCATTCATTGTAGTTTCTTCATTCATTTCATAGGAGATCTAAGTTGACCTAAGCTTGTATGTCAGACGAGCTCAGTGTTGCCGAGAAATTAGTTGAAGAAGTTTTGATTGACTTAATGATTGAGAGAGTCATGTCAGAGAGAGGATTATCTAAAGGAGTCCAAGCATCATCAACAAGAGCACCCCAGGCCTCCCCTTCCACTACTTGCGCCGGTCTATCTCGGCTGACCGATGAGAAATGGACCAAGCACAGGGATGCCATCGCAAATGCCAAGATTATCCCACGCATCCTACCTACTTACTTACCACCTCTAAGTATTGCCATCAACCGTGGCAGTGTACCTTGCGACTTTGAGCACACTTTGATCATTGCGTACCTTCTGAAAGGGGTGCATGCAGTTCATGCTGACCACGATAAGCTCACATCACTAAAAGTTAGTGATTTTAACCTTGGATATCGTAAGGTTTACAACATGTTAACTCCACATAAGTACTTAACTAGGAAAAAATGAAAAAATTCTAAGATTGTCACACAGTCATGGACCCAAAACCCTGTACAGTCCACACTGCTTAATGTAATGAAGATCATGCAGTTCGATAGACACTAGGAAGTCAACACATGTGTCAAGTTGTTGTTGTCCTACTACCAAGGAGGATACTTATGGTTGGACCATCACATCACTATGGATCCAACCTTGATCAATAGGATCACATGCCTTAGTATGCAAGGCCCTAACCCACAAGACTTTTACCCTAGAAATACCTCAGATCGAGCACTAGCATAGAAGATCAAAGAAACTTATGGTGATGTCGAGAAAGGCAGGAGAGGCTACAAGGTAGATTCTATCCAGAGTGGCACAGTGTGCCTTTCCTGTCAGTTGATCGCGGGCAAGCTAGTTCGCAAGAACAAACCAACACAAGTGACTGGATTCGTAGTCGACCTCATAGGGAAGTGTGCCAAGGGACTACAGATGAACTGGGTGCAATACCTTGTAAACCAGCTAGAGCTTGATTGCAGAGAAGCATAAGACCAAGGGTACGAGTTCCACTTTAGTTGGTTTCTCATCCTAATTTCTTTCATTGCCTGGGAGCTACCAGAAGGTGCCACTTTTCCATAGATTCAACCCTTCAAACCATTGGTCACGAATTTATGTATGCTGTGGTACTCCAGCAACATGAACAAGCAATGGTAGTCCAATGTCATCTTCCACGCTTGCTACAACCAATTGAAGAATGCAATCCAGTCTACACTGCACCTCACCCAAAACACACTTCATAAGTTTATACCTTCGATAAAATTCAGTGTGGACCACCACTTCACCTATATCACAGTGTGTGTTGATCAACACAAAAAATAACTCCAGTCATACTACATGTTGACAGAAGAAGACTTAGAGAAGATTACCAAGGAATGGTCATTGGACCTCCTTGTTGCAGCGGACCCCACAGAAATTTCTGATGTGAAAAGCCCTGAAGCTATGCCAGATACACCTAGACCAAGCAAGAAAAAGAAGGATGATGAAGTTCAATATATCCATAGCACATCCACGAGGACTACTTCGATCTCACCTGTGCAGGGAGGTGATAGTGAAGAACTAGGTGGCATAGAGGTTGAGAAAAACAAAGGCAAGTTTACTCTTCCTAGAGAGGAGGAGGATCCCACTAAGAAAATGAATATTACCCCACTAAATCCCTCATCATGAAAGAAAACTAAGGCCACTCGGACTACATTTAAGATTATCCTCACACCGGACAACTTCGACTTCTTAATTGCTGCACTGAATGATGCTTCACTAGAGATCAGATAAAAGAAAGAAGTGAAGTAGGAGGAGGTATTCAGCCGAATCAAGAGAGAACTTAAATAAGTGCAGCAAGCACTCCATTCCAACCGAGCAGTTTCTACTGCACCCTTGAAAATTAGAACAACAGGAACAGGCGATGAGCCCACCCAATTACACCAGGTCGCTAAGAAAGTTGAAGCTCACATTGAACGATCTCAAGAAGACACAACGTAAGCCACCCAGGCTTTGATACAAGTACATAGTGCACTTGTAGAACAACAGAGTAAGGCAGAACAAGAAAAGATAGCCCTGCAAGCGAAGTGGGATGAGGAAAAAGCACAATTACAACAGATCAAGGACCGGTTGCTAGCAGAGCAAATTGAAGTATAGGAATGGGTTCACAAAGAACTTCTCTCTATGATAGTCATAGAATTAAAGATTGAAGAACGTGTCCCACAGCAGGTGGCACAACTTGAAGAAGTAATACAACAACTTCAGGAGCACATCACAGATCTGGAACTTCGTACCGTGCCTGAGACTCCTCATGAAATACGAGATCTAAGGGAGGCAACTTCCCGTAGCGCAGTTGGCCGATTAAAAACCTTTGCCTTGGAATGAAAGTAGTTGATCACTAGAAGCACCTAGACTTATGAGAACCTCACAGAGAATCTAGAGTTGCAGGCATTGGAGGCACAACTCCAAGAAGAAAATAAGCACGCAGACACACTACAAGCGTAGATGAAGGCCTTGACCCCAGTCGAAAGAATGAAGAGGTTTGTAGAACAATGCACCACCAAACAATAGGTACACACGCTACAAAGTAAAGTGATGGAAGTCTCCCAACGACTTCAACCAATCCAAGAAAAGGCATGCCAAATGTTCACTGAAGTTGAAAGCCAGTGAACCGAGCTTAAATAGGTTGTCATCACCACAGAACAATGCCTGGAAGGGCCAACAAACGACGTAGTGATCTAGGAGTTCACTGACCAAGAGGTTGTCACACTGCAGCAAGTCAATGTAGTTCGAGCCAAGCTCGAGGCATTCCAGGTGGAATTGATCAGACCAGAGTGACTCGGGATGAGTCATTGGTGAGTGTTGGGGGCTTGTTGGCCTTTGACCAAGTTTTGAGGAACACTTGGTCATATTTGACCATTTTTGGACTTCAATAGCTTGTCAAAGATGGAGCGCAACACAAAGTGGAAATCATGGAAGCTAGACCCCTTTCTTGGGCCCATTTTGGGTTTTTGGGGATAATGTAATGGGTATGGGATGTTTTCCCATGGGTTTACCCATGTTTAGGCCTATTTTGTAAAGTATAAATAAGTAGCTAGGCAATGTAAGGGAGAATAATATAAGCTAAGTGCTAGTAAAGGCTTTGTGTGTATTGTGTGACTGACTTGCAAAGCTGAGTGCAAGTGTTGTAAGTGCTAAGTGCATGGATTGTAAAAAGGCTCTGTGCTAGATCTAGTCGGGGAAGGAGAATCTGGTGAGGTGAGCACATGTCTCTTTTTCTATGTGGAGTACAAGAATGAGCTCTATGTTGTAACCCAATTGACCAAAGATAATAAAGAATAAGAAGACTTTGTGGATGTAGCCCCAGTGTGGGGGTGAACCATGGTAAATCTGTGTGTTGTGCTCGGTGCTTTGACCTAATGTGTTGGTCTCTTTCCATGTGTTGTGATTGATATGATTATGCTATGTGCTTTGCTATGATATACTTAGATAGATCCACTTTTCTTTTTGATTCTTATATGTGTGGGTGTAGATCTGACATATATGAAAGTGCTGAGTGCTAGACCTATTTTGTTGTTGCTAAGTGCTAACTTAACCTAGAGCTAAGTGAATACCATGGTGCTCTGTGCCATCTGCAGAGTGCCATGAGGGTTAAATACAGATGAATGACCTATGCTAAAAGTGCATGCTAAGAGTAAGAATCACAGATCTATGTCCCAACTAAGGTTGCAGACACCTGAGTCTTGCAACCACCCCTGCCTCTACCTCGGGTGAGACTTCATCTACTTTGTAGGTGTTGCCGAAAGGGATGGTAGTTAGGGTTCTTTTGGTGCATTGTTGAAGCATTGAACCCTCCGTCTTCTCTTGTGCCAACAAATGGTTCCATTGTCGGGACTTGAAACTGTGAATGTTGGGAACTGAGGAAGAAGAAACTTTGTGCAAAAGGAAGCTCTATGCATAGATCTATTGCCCTAGTGCTCAGCTTTTTACTCGCCTTGTGAAGATTTCTTCCAGGAATAAGGTTAGATATGAAAAAAGGAAGATCTGATCCAAAGAAAACAAGTGATATTTGAATGCTCTGTTCTCGAAGGAAAGTAAAAGTGGAAAATTCTGAAAGAAAGAAGTCAGATCTGCAGAAAAGAGGTAAGATTTGTAAGCTCTATGCCCTAATAAAGGTAAGAATAGTCAAAAGTTATTATATCTGGAAGCTTTGTGCTCTGTAGAAGTAAGATAAGTGAAATTTTTTGTTTCTAGAGCATGGATCTATGTATGTTTGATAGATTATGTCCTAGCTTAAAAACTAGGGAATTAATAGATGAAAGAAAGTTTGATATGAATAGATCTGATAAGTATAATGATAGATATGTTATACCTATCCATAGAAAGAATGTCTGGACTAATAAATGGATGCAATATATAAGAAATAATATTTTGCAGGCTAGCCATTATGATCCTAGCGCATAGTACAAAAAAATTTGGGTATCATTGAAAAGAAAGAGAGGATTAACTCTTTGTTACAGTTGCAGAAGACTAGGTCATCTTGCTAAGGAATTCCCTAGGAGAAAACCTAGTTGTCTCTGTTGCAAGGCTATGGACCATGAAGTACTGGATTTCCCTAGAATGATTGCTAGACTTGAAAATATTAATATGGAGCAAGCAAACCCTGAAGGAGACAAAGAAACTAAGATTATAGAAGAACCCCAGCAAGAATCAGAGATTTGGTTACAAAAAATGAAAGAAACCCTAAATGAACATAAATATGCCAGTTTGTCAGAGATCTTCAAAGAAAAGGAGAAAATTGAAGTAATAATAGGAGAGTTCGACATCGACTATGCTCTAGATGAGGGAACACAGATGAACATTATGACAAAAAGTACTTGGGAAACCCTGGGAAGGCCTTCTATGTTTCCTTCATTGGGAAGCATAGGGTTGTTTAAAGGAAACATGGTAACCCTATGTGACATAATTACCCAGATAGCTATGAGTACCCATGGATATTTGACAGAGGAAGAGTTCGAATTGATTATATTTATTGAGGACGGTGCCCCATTTCCAACTTTGTTAGGCAAGATCTGGATTGAAAAAGACCAGATCCATAGAAAAGAGGAAAAGGAAGCCCTAGAACAGAAGAAGCAAGAACTCATGAAATTTATGACTAGAAGGATCACCTACTTGATGGAGGAACAAGATAACAGATCTCAACTGTTGAACACCAGGGACCTGGGTGTCGAAGCTATAAGAGCGTTAGAGGAACCACGGAAGACCGAAATGCCTAATCCATATGAGGAAGGAGTATTATCCTTGGATATGAAGAAAGAACCTCAACCACACGAAGTGCTTATGTCGAGAGAAGATAAGACTCAGAATGGAAAAAGGATGACTGAGATGAAGCTCACTGGGAAGAAGGCTAGGAAGCTAAGTAAAAAGAGAGCCAAGATTGAAAAGTTACAGAAGGTTCCGGAGGAAACTTCGCACAAGGAAAAACCACAAGAATTGCGCTTCGTCAGGATATCAGAACAACGACATATGCCACTTCGCCGAGGTGAATTAATATATCCATTGAAAGACAATATAATCATTCAACTACCACTCCAAACCAGTCAAAAATAATTTATGGCTCACCACTAGACCGTTTGACGGCCCCATAACAGACATAACATAAGTTAATATAGCCTCATACCCATTGCAAGAAGACCATTGCTAAGTTTCCCTACTCAACTACCACTCCAAACAAATCAGAAATAATTTATGGCTCACCACTAGACCATTTGACGGCGCCATAATGGACATAACATAAGTTAATATAGCCTCATACCCATTGCAAGAAGACCATTGCTAAGTTTCCCTACTTAGTCTGTCACGCCACACACCGAGAATAATTTTTTCTAAGTGCACATTTGAGCCCGAAAACTAAGATTACTTCACCTTGTGATCATTGCCTTGTTCCCATACAATTCACTATAGTCTCTACATTCATTTCACAACCGAGCTAAGTTGACCCAAGCTTGTATGTTGGACGAGCTCAACGCTACTGAGAAAATAGTTGAAGAAGTTTTAATTAACTTAATGACTGAGAGAATCATGTCAGAGAGAGGATTATCTACAAGATTCCAAGCATCATCAATGAGAGGACCCCAAGCCTCCCCTTCCACTACTCGCACCGGTCCATCTCAACCAACCGATGAGAAACGAACCAAGCACATGGATGAAATCACAAATGCCAATCTTATCCCATGCATTATACCTACTTACTTACTACCTCTAAGCAGTGCCATCAACTGTGGTAGTGTACCTCACGACTTTGAGTACACTTTGATCACCGTGTACCTTCCGAAAGGGGTGCATGCAATTCGTGTTGACCAGGATAAGCTCGCAGCACTAAAATTTAGTGATTTTAACCTTGGAGATTGTAAGGTTTACAACATATTAGCACTGCATAAGTACTTAACAAGGAACAAAGGAAATAATTCTAAGATTGCCCCACAGTCATGGACCCAGAACCTCATGCAGTCCACACTACTTAATGTAATGAAGATCTCGCAGTTTGACAAACACCAGGAAGTCAACACATGCATCAAGTTGTTGTTGTCCTGCTACCACAGAGGATACTTATGTTTGGACCACTGCATCATTGTGGATACGAACTTGATTAATCATATCACAGGACTTAGTATGCAAGGCCCTGACCCACATGACTTTTACCCTGGAAAGACCTCAGACCGAGCACTAGTGCAGAAGATAAAAGAAACTTATGGCGATGTCGAGAAAGGCACGTGAGGCTACAAAGTAGAAAATATCCAAAGTGGTGCAGTTCTCCTTTCCTTTCAGCTGATTGCGAGCAAGCTAGTTCACAATAATAGACCAACACAAGTGACTAGATTTGTAGTCAACCTTGTAGGGAAGTGCATCAAGGGACTACAGATGAACTGGGTGTAGTACCTTGTAAACCGGCTAGAGCTTGATTGTAGATAAGCGCAAGACCAAGGGTATGAGTTCCACTTTAGTTGGTTTCTCATCCTAATCGCTTTCATCTCCTAGGAGCTACTAGCAAGGATGATTTTAAGGATGGAAATTTGTTTTAAAATGTAGAAACCTTGGCGAATCTTACAAATCCTTCATATGCCAACTATAAATGTTTGGCGATATTTTTGTAAAAATATTCAAATTTATAAGGATTTTATATAGTTTTTATAAAATTTTGGCGATTTTTAAGGTAAAATAATTTTATCCTATAGAATTTGGGTGAATCATTTTTAAAATAGCGAATCTCACTTTTGGAAAAACCATGGAAAATTAGACCATGAGCGAAATTTAGCCCCTAAAATCACATATGGCTACCAGAAGGTGCTACTTTTCCAAATATTGAACCCTTCGAACCACTGGCCATGAAGTTCTATACATTGTGGTACTCCAACGACATGAACAAGAAGTGGCAGTCCAATGTCGTCTTCCACTCTTATTACAACTAATTGAAGAATGCAATCCAGTCTATACTGCGCCTCACCCCAAACACACTTCATAGGTTTAGAGCTTTGATAAAATTCAGCGCAGACCACCACTTCACCTATATCACAGCGTGTGTTGATGAGCACAAACAACAGCTCCATTCGTACTACAAGTTGACAAAAGAATACTTAGTGCAGATTACCAAGGAATGTTCAACAGACCTCCTTGTTGCAGTGGACCCCACAAAAATTTCTGACGTGGAAATCCCTGAAGCTATACTGGATACACCTGGACCAAGAAAGAGAAAGAAGGATGATGAAGTTCAAGATATCCATAGCACATCCACGAAGACTACTTCTATCTCACCTGCGCAAGGAGGTGATGGTGAAGAACTAGGTGACACAGAGGTTGAGCGAAACAAAGTCGAGGTTACTTTGCCTAGAGAGGAGGAGGATCCCACTAAGAAAAGGAAGATTACCCCACTAAAGCCCTCATCACGAAAGAAAACTATGGCCACCCGAACTATGTCTACCCTCACACCGGACGACTTCGACTTCTTAATCACTACGTTGAATGATGCTTCACTAGAGATCACAGAAAAGCAAGAAGTGAAGCAGGAGGAGTTATTCAGCCGAATCAAGAGAAAACTTCAAGAAGTGTAGCAGGCACTCCAGTCCAACCGAGCAGTTTCTATTGTGCCCTTGACAATTGGAACAACAAAAACAGGTGATGAGCCCACCCAATTACACCAGATCACTGAGAAAGTCAAAGCTTTCCTTCAACGAGCTCAATAAGACATAACGCAAGCCACCCAGGCTTTGATACAAGTATACAGCACACTTGTATAACAAAAAAGTAAGGCATAACGAGAAAATATCACCCTGCAAGTGAAGTGGGATGAGGAAAAAACACAGTTATAGCAGAGCAAGCACTCGTTGATAGCAGAGAAACTTGAAGTATAGGAAAGGGTTCACAAAGCACTTCTCTCTGTGACGGTCATAGAAGTAAAGATTGAAGAATGTGTCCCAAAGTAGGTGGCACAACTTGAATAATTAATCCATCAACTTCCGAAGCGCATCGCAGATTTGGAACTTCATACCGTGCTCGAGAATCCTCAAGAAATAAGAGATCTAAGGGAGGCAACTTCCTGTAGCACATTTGGCTGATTAAAAACCTTCTCCTTGGATTGCAAGCTGTTGGCATGTTTACAAGAAGAGCGTGCTTGTCATTTATGGAAAGAACAACAATAACGATGGCATGTCTATAGGAAAGAACAACAACAACGATAGCATGCTTATAGTTATTGATGGCAAGAACAACAATGACGAAGGTATGGTTACATGAAAGAATAGTAGAGATGTTGGCAAGTTTACAGTTGGGAGACAACAATGGAAAATAGGTAGGCAAGGAAGATCAATAGAGATGATGGCATGGAAAGATCAAAAGTGTAACAATCAAGAGAAACAATGATCATTGGATCCCATTCAGAATTCTCGATAAGCATCAAATCTGAATCCAGATAGGAGGAGTGCAAACATGGAGGACAATTCTTGGGCATTAGATTTGAGTGCAGGGTCCGACCATCATTCGATCCAGGAGAACCTTAATGTTCTTTAAATTTCTAGGAGAAGCGGGCTTACAAAATCTCGAAAGAAGGAGGACCATCCATATTCGGGCAGGACACGTGGTCATGGATCAACATTTCAATGACTGGAAAGTCAAAGGAAGGAGGTGCCCTAACCTCTCGAAATCACGAAATGCGAAACCACGACTTAATCTCCATTTCAGAGATTTAGATACCAGGAGTTGGAGGTGTCAAGGAAACTCACGACAAGAATGATGAAATCACGAAATGCGAAACCACAATGTTTTGGAGTTTCGGATACCGTGAGTTGGAGGAGTCAAGGAAGCAACTCACGGCAGGAACTCGCGATATGAGAAATCACAAAAAGATCTGGACTGTCGAATCATCAAGATTTTGGACCATTGATCTGACTTCATTTTGGAGTTTCGGATACCGGGAGTTGGAGGAGTCAAGAGTTGAGACTCTTCATCACAGGAGTCCCAAAGTTGTGAAATACGAAATGCCAAAATACCTTCAAATCATTTCGGTGATCACGACTTGGAGAAACGAGATGCCTCGCAAAAGGAATTCATGACATGAGAAATCATGAAATGCCAAAATACGAAATTGTGAAAGGCACTAACAACTAAACTGCATTTTAGAGATCACCACTTGGAGAGTCAAGATGCCTTGCAACAGGAATTCACAACATGCGAAATCGTGAAATGCCGAAATGAGAAATTGCAAAATGTGCTAACAGCTAAACTCCATTTCAAAGATTGCGACTTGGAGAATCGAGATGCCTCGCAACAGGAATTCGCGACATGCAAAATAACGAAATGCCGAAATGCGAAATGCCGAAATGATTGAATCTAGTCCAGCTAAGCTCCTTTTTTGGAGTTTCGGGGATCGCGACATGGAGGGTCAAGATATCTCATCACAAGAATTGTCGAAATGCTGAAATGTGAAAAGCATTTTGACTAGGCATGTGGTCATAGTTAGTGGGCATATGGAGTAAGTGTGAGACCCATCATTTATAATCCAACGGTGCAGGTTAATCAAGAATATGATCGAAGGGTTATTTTTTCTCTTCATGATTAACTGTTTAGTTACGATTTAGTTAGCAGAACAAAATCATGGTTCTTGGACGGTTGGCGTTTCAGTTGCTAAAGCATTGTTCTTGGGATTTGAGGGGTAACTGAAGGAGTGGTAGTGCATAAAAAGAAACACACAGTGACTGTGTGTGGTTGGTTGTTCTGAATGAAAATGAGATGAACTGTAAATAAGGGAAAATTATAGTATGCACAGTGTGAGATAAAACTTAGAGATGAGTAATTGATGAGGAATAGATAGAAGTGAGATGAAGTTTTCTTTTTTAGGCTTGAGCAAATGAAGGAGAGAAAAAGTGGAGTGGGAGTGAACAACTCAATGAGTAGAAACATGGCACGGTGAAGAGCATGCAGAGGCACTATGCATGGAGGACGAAGAAGGTGCACAGATAGTATAAATATGCAGAACAAAGAAGAAATGAGGGTTGTTGTTGAGAGTGATTCAGGTGTGTAGAAGGAGGCAATGTGCAGCAGTTGAAATACACAAAAGAGGAATGGTGCATTGAATGGACATGGTGCATAGAGAATAAAAGGTAGAAGAAAAGAAAGCACAAGGCATGTGTGCAGGAATGATCAAAATCTGGACCAGGGGTCAAAAATTTGCTCAATTTTCAAAGTGCTCGTAATGCAACGAAAACAGTTCCATTGCGTCCGTCTCATCTTCCTGATTCCGGCGGTATATTTACTTTCTCAAATGGAGTACGTATGGAGAAGATATCGCGATCTGTTCGCTGAGAAAAACAGGCAAAAAAAATGGGATGTTGACTGGGCAGTCCGTACAGTCGTATGGATGTTGACGTGGCATGATGGTATGACTTACACGTGGCAGTTGACGTGACAGGTGACGTGGAAATCGTTGATTGGTTGTCAGTGGGCGAGTTATATTGCGACATGTGGCATCTAGTTGGGTGAATGTTAGGGCACCACGTGGCCCAATCAAGGGCTGCCACGTGGCACCCGTTTATTGGCGTTTGGGTGTATGGTTGGTTTAATAAAATTTTGTATGGGTCCGTGGGGTTCGACCCCCATACCTCTCTACACTATACAAATCCTTTACATACTCCATCGTTGCCAACGCGCCACGCCTTTGGTTTTAATAACCATATGTTTTTATAATTATTTAAATTGAAGTTATATTTGAAATGGCGCGGGGGTCCGGGCTGGGGCTAAGCCCCAGCCCCCGGTCACACGTACATCGCATATGACCCTGCTACTCGACAGCTTGTGCGTGCACAGGAATTTACAATGATTTAAACCCGGTTCTATGGTATTAACATATGTTTCGGAGAGCGCGGATTATTGTTTTGAATTATGGCCCGTGGTTTTATAAATTATCGCATATGACCTGTGGCTTTGTGCGCGAAAGTTTTGGTTGTGGGTTGTTTACCACATGGTCACGTGGTTATAATACATGTGACCATACCTTTTTTAAACGGTTTGGCGTGGTTTAAAATTCAGTTCAAACTTTATGCAAAGCCTCGGTCACATTTTCGGTTATATAACCACATGTTACGCGGAATGGAGCGCGGTTTAATTCTATATGGTTTTCCACCGGTTAAGTTAGCGCGTGGTTCTTTTTGGTTTCGCGTGTGACCACACAGAGAGCGCGTGGATTTAAGTTGGGTTTTGGTTTTGGTTCAAACACGTACCCGCCACTTGTCATTTCAATATTAAACGGTGGAACTTAGCCCTTTATGCACGGGGGAACGTGGCCATATTGGTCCCCCAATGCGCCCAACACCTCCGTCCTCGGGGGCTTTAGTTTCGCTAACAGTGCGAGATTTTGGCACCAATTTCGAAAGGCATGCGTGTGCTGATTTTAGGCACGGAAAACGCCCAGAGGCTAGGTTCATTCACACACAGGTGCAAAATGGCGAACCAGTGACAGAACTTGGAGGAGGAAAAATGGCAGGAGGCCTAACTTTTGGAGTTTTTGGCCAAATGAGGTGCCGAAAAAGCCCAACTAGGGGTTTTTAGACATTTTGAGTCCATTGGAACTGTTTTCACAGGGATTTGGAGACTTTTTTGCAGGTTTTTAACCAGTGAAGTTTGAGGAAGCTCCAGGAAGCTTGAAGCCCTCATTGTTTGAGGCATTGCTCATATGAGTACAGGTCTATTTTCTGAGACTGAATAGTCATTTTTGACTGATTATTATGCTCTGAACACATTGGGATAGGTTTCAGATCCATTGGAGGACTTTTACAAGTGTTTTTTTCCACAAAGAAGCTCAGGGAAGATTGGAGGCCACATGTAGAAGAGGTCATTACTGGATGAGACAAGATCCATTTTCAGAGTTCTACTAGTCAATATTGGGGTTTTTATGTATTATGAACCCAATGGTATAGTCTATAAATACATTGGAGTTGAGAAGAATCTTGTAAAATAACATTTGACAAACTAATCCCAAAGAGCCAAGTCCATTGAAGGAGGCTCAAGGAGATGTAGCCCAGAGAGGGGTGAACTCATTTATCATCTTGTTATTGTTGTGAGTTTGCTATGTTATTTGTTGTACTTTATACTGCAGTGTATTGGTTTATAACACCTAATTAACCTTTTAAAAGCACATTTCCTCACACATGAACTTTGAAAAGAAGAAGCATGAACTTAACACATAAACCATCTTGCATATTTTAACACATGAAGCAAGGTCCTGTAAGGTTTCTTTTATTGAAGTAGGGGGTGCTTGCCTAGCATAACAAGTCAGCCTTCTATTTTCAGATCAAGGAAGATAGTAAGGCAGACAGAGCAGGGTAGTGTAGGAGAACCGTGATGACACTAGTAAGCCATTGATGAACATTATATGACTGTAATAAGTTTCAGTAGCAAAGATTTATATTTCAGGGTGGTTGGGAGGTGCTAGGGAGGAATTTTGTCCTCAGAGGTTCAAGTGGGTGCTCGAACACAGGGAGTTGTAGCTTCAATCTGGTTGCAGCCAGAGAAACCAGGGTGGCAGGGTGGTGCAAGGGAGAAATGTTGTTCTTTGTTTTATAGGTTGGTGCCTGTGTGACTGGAAGTTGGTGCTTCCATCTAGTTGGTGATGGAACACTTAGGGATTTTTTTTTTCCTTCTAGTGGGTGCTAGAGAAACCAGGGAGTTGGTGCTTCCTTCTAGTGGGTGCTAGAGAAACCAGGATGTTGGTGCTTCCTTCTAGTGGGTGCTAGAGAAACCAAGGAGTTGGTGCTTCCTTCTAGTGGGTGCTAGAGAAACTAGGGAGTTGGTGCTTCCTTCTAGTAGGTGCTAGAGAAAACATAGAGTTGGTTCTCTCAGCAAGTTGCAACTTACAAAAAATAGGTTGTAGCCTCACAATGAGTTGTAGCTCATATGTATGATAATGTACAGAATGTAAAGATTACTTATCATACCAAGAAGAAGAGGTTTTTACCCTTTATGGGTTTCCTCAGGAAATATATGTCTTTGTATATTTCATATNCCCCCCCTCTCAGTTGTCCAACAATTGGTATCAAAGCAGGTTCCTTTTATCTAAAGGTAGATCTGTAAGCTTAAACATGACAAGTCATGAAGAGACTTCAACCACTAAGCCTCCTCTATTTGATGGAACAAATTTTGCCTTCTGGAAGGTTAGAATGAGAATATACCTAATGGCCTTAGGTGCTAATGTTTGGGATGTAGTAGAGTCTGGATACATAAATCCTGTTGTGCTAGCTTCCAAGGATGACAAGTTAGAATTTATCTTTAATGCTAAGGGAATGAATGCTATCTTGAATGGACTTTTAGAAGTCGAGTTTGTAAAGGTGATGCATCTTCAAACTGCCAAATAAATGTGGGATAAACGTATTAGCAACTATGAAGGAAATGAGAAAGTAAAAGATGACAAACTTCAACCATTTAGGTTGAAGTTTGAACAACTAAAGATGAATGAAGATGAAATAGTTAGCAAGTATTTTTTAAGAGTCGAAGAAATTGTGAATTCCATGAAGGGTGTTGGTGAGAAGATTAAAGAATCAATTTTAGTTCAGAATATTTTAAGATCTTTTCTTGATAAATTTAATCCAAAAGTCTTTGCAATAGAAGAACTAAAAGATCTTAAAACTCTGTCCATTGATCAACTCCTAGGAACTTTAACTGCATATGAAATGAGAATCAACAAAGATAAATCCATTACTAGAGAAGCATCTTTTAAAGCAGACAACGATATTGATTCAGATTTAGATGATATTGAGGAAAAATTTGTGAGAAGGTTAAAGAAAGGATCAGGAAAATATCAAGGCTGGCTTCCCCTCAAATGTTTTAACTATGGTAAGATAGGTCACTTTGCAAATAAGTTTCCACACAAGAATAAGGACTAGAACTCTGAAGGTGAAGAGAAGTACAAATCCAAAATATTTGATAGAAATAAAAGTTTATGTGTAAACAATGATGAATCCTCAAAAGACACCGATAGTGACTCTTCCTGTGAAGATAAGGTAAATGACTTCATGCTTATGGCCAAAGAGAATTATGATAATAAAATCACGGGTAGTGATGATAATGGTGAAGAAGTTGTAGTTGATATGGAAGGAGAACTGATCAGTGCACTGGAAGAGATTGACAGACTCAGAATTAAGAACAAAAAGAAAAAATAATTACTGATACAGTTTGAGAAAGACAGTAAATAGCTTGATGAAGACTTTGCCCTGCTAAAAGTGGAATTAGAAGAGGCAAATAAAATCGAGGACATTCTGAAACAACAGTTATCAAAAAAGAAGGCAAGATGTAAATCTCTGGAAGAAGAAGTAGGGAAAACTAGGAAAGAGTTGGAGAAGTTTCAATCCTTGTATCATCAGAATCTGTCAAGTATCAAAGCCTCGGAAGGATTAGCCACCATTCTGAATAAGCAAAGGAATCCAAAGCTGAAAAATGGTTTGGGTTATGAAGAGGGATCAAGTAGTGGTCAGCCAAGAAACAAAGAACCCATCAAGTTTGTCAAATCTACAACCAATGACAACAACAAACCTGTAGAAACAAAGGAAGACAATCAGCTGCCTAGGAGGAGTAAAGAAAAAGGTGCCAAGAATGAATTTGTAGAACAAATAAATAATGCACTCCCTGCTCAAGAAAATCATCAGCATGGAAGAAATCGATTTGCTCAAAGAAGACAACCATTTTCCAGGTACAAAGAATTTTTCTATGGATATTGTTTCTACTGTTCTAACTTTGGTCACAAAGCTGTAAATTGTTCCTTAAAACTTAGACATGAGAAATTAAGATTTCCAAGGAATAAATATCTGCCACAACAAAGAATGATACAACCAATTAACAAACCATCACAGATTGCAAATTGACAAATTAAGTCTAGAGACATGCAACTGAGGAGGTCAAGCAATAATAAACAGTCAATGAGTAGACAACGTTGCAACAATAACTTTGACCTATTAAATAATGAGATTGAATGTTATAACTGTCACAAATTTGGCCACAAAGATGCAAACTACCATCTGAAGAATTACAAAGAAACACCAAGAATAAAGTTCTTAGACAGAAAGGCCAACACATGGAAAAGGAAAGATAGTGAAAAATCTGGTCTAGCACTTTCAACTCAAAAACAAAAAGCCTCCAGGAATATAGACAGTGGATGTTCCAAACACATGACTGGAGACAAGGATAATTTTATGTCCATAAGTAAAAGCAAAAAAGGAAATGTGATCCTTGAAAATGATGAACCAGGTAAAATCAAGTATAGAGGGATGGTGAGTTTGAGTAATGACAAAGGAGATGCCCAATACGGTCTGCTTGTGGATGGTCTGAAACATAATTTGCTCAGTACAAGTCAAAAGTGTGACAGAGGCAGTGAAGAGGTGTTCACATCCAAAGAGTGTAAGGTCAATGTAAACTTAGGACAAGTGGTGAATAAAGGCATAAGGACAATTAATGATGTTGATATTGAATCCTCCCCTCCAAGTAAAGAAGAACACGCATATACAATAAAAGAATGTTCAGTTAGCATCTATCCCATGGAAGAAGTAGAAGAAGAATCATGTCATAAGATGGAAGTAGAAGTTTTGAAGGTTGAGAAGTCAAACACCCAAATCAAGTTCTTGAACAGTTCCATGACCCTGGACAAAATCTTGGATAGTCAGAGATCACCAAATGACAAATCCAGTATTGGACTCAACAAGGTAGAAATCAATGCTCCTAAGAAACCTAATACAGGTCCTCCATTTGTAAAAAGGAAAAGAAGATGTGAGAATGTTTGTAGTGTTTTTCTCTTGTGATGTATATGGTCATAAAATCCTTGGGTTGTAAGAATCATGGAAGAAAAATGAATTTGCAGTAATAGAAATTGATGAGAATCAATGGGAAGATCCAAGGGTTGTTTGAAAAGTACGAGCTACAATTACGTAGTGTTTTAGTAGGACAACAACATCCTCAGCAACAAAATTTTGTTTTAAAAAATGATATACATGACATCCTATAGAGATAACAAGAGGAAAGACCTTATCAGGGAAAGATAACCTTTTAGGAACAAAGGGGGAAAGCAGTCAGAAGCAGAGAGAGAACAATGACAGGGGGAGTCATCTAGTTATGACAAGAAAAGGTTGATGAAGGAGTCCCAGTAAGAGAGGTGAGAAATTTTGAGTATTCTACAGAGGATACAATGGAAGCTAAAGATGAACAAGTCCAAGAATCATAAGGAGAAGACTCTGGTTTAGATACAAATATTCTGCAGATCTCAAATAAGAGAGTCCATCCTGTCAGGTGGAGTTTGTGTTGGTTTAATATCTGATACCTCCTAAAAATATCGCAGTAGCTTGGGGGGAGAATGTTTTCTTTGACATTGATGTCAAAGGGGGAGAAAAGGAGTGGTCCAAACTGGATGCTACATTTGGAGGTCCAAATAGATTAGTGCATCCATTTAAGGTTTCCATCAATGCCAAAAGGGGAGATTGTTATCATGTCTACAAGAAGAGTGTGCTTGTCATTGATGGCAACAACAACAACAATGATGGCATGTCTACAAGAAAGAACAACAACAATGATAGCATGCTTACAATTATTGATGGAAAGAACAAAAACGACGAAGGTATGGTTACAAGAAAGAATAGTAGCGACGTTGGTAGGTTTATAGTTGGGAGACAACAATGGAAAATAGGCAGGCAAGGAAGATCAGCATCGATGATGGTATGGAAAGATCAGAAGTGTAAAAATGAAGAGCAATAGTGATCGTTGGATCCCATTCAGAATTCTCGATGACCGTCAGATCCGAATCCATACAGGAGGAGTGCAAAGATGGAGGACAGATATCGGGTGTTAGATCGGAGTGCAGGGTCCGACCATCATTGGATCCAGGAGAACCTACACGTTCTTTAAAGTGATAGGAGAAGCGAGCTTACAAAATCCCAAAAGCAGGAGGATCGTCCATCTTCGAGCAGGACACATGGTCACAGATCAACATTTCACTGACTGGAAATTCAAAGGAAGGAGGTGCCCTAACCTCTCGAAATTGTGAAATGCAAAACTATGACTTAATCTCCATTTCGAACTTTCGGATTCTGGGAGTTGGAGGTGTCAAGGAAACTCACGACAAGAATGATGAAATTGCGAAATGTGAAACCATGATGTTTCAAAGTTTCAGATACTAGGAGTTGGAGGATTCAAGGAAGCAACTCACGACAGGAACTCGCGATATGCGAAATCATGAAAATATATGGACCGTTGAATCATCAATATTGTGGACCGTTGATATGACTTCATTTCGGAGTTTCAGATACCAGGAGTTGGAGGAGTCAAGAGTCGAGACTCTTCATCACAAAATTCCCGAAGTTGCGAAATGCAAAACGCTAAAATATCTTTAGATCATTTTGATGATCGCCACTTCGAGAATCGAGATGCCTCGCAACAGGAATTTGCGACATGCGAAATCACAAAATGCCGAAATAGGAAATTGTGAAAGGCACTAACAACTAAACTCCATTTCGGAGATTACGACTTGGAGAGTCGAGATGCCTCGCAATAGGAATTCATGACATGTGAAATAGCGAAATTTCGAAATGCGAAATTGCGAAAGGCGCTAACAACTAAGCTCCATTTCGGAGATCGCGACTTGGAGAATTGAGATTCCTTGCAACAGGAATTCACAACATGCAAAATCATGAAATGCCAAAATGCAAAATGTTGAAATGATCCAAGTTAGTCCAGCTAAGCTCCTTTTTTAGAGTTTTGGGGATCACAACATGGAGCGTCAAGATATCTCATCACAAGAATTGTCGAAATGTTGAAATGTGAAAAGCATTTTGATTAGGCCCGTGGTCACAGCTAGTGGGCATATGGAGTAAGCGCGAGACCCATAATTTATAATCCAACAGTGCAGGTTAATAAAGAATATGATCGAAGGGTTATTGTTTCTCTTCATTATTAACTATTCAGTTATGATTCAGTTAGCAAAATGGAATCATGGTTCTTGGACGGCTGGAATTTCAGTTGTTGAAGCATTGTTCTAGGGATTTGAGGGGTAACTGAAGGGGTGGTAGTGCATAAACATAAACATGCAGTGATTGTGTGTGGTTTTTTTTTCTGAATGAAAAATGAGTTGAATGTTGGTTGTGGAGCCTGATTATGTTCCTGATTCATAGGTCCTTGCTTTCAGCCGTGTTTATACCCCAGAAGTATGTACACTCTTCCACGCGGGGGAGTGCAGAGGGGGGGTACCCCCTCTGTGGGGTCCGGGGGGGCTATCCCCCTGGCTGGGGGGTCTGGGGGCAAGCAGGCCCCCAGCGAGGGTTCGGGGGCAAAGCCCCCGAAGCAAAAATTTCCTTATAAAAGTATATTGTAATTTCATTGTAAATCTGGACCGTTCATTATAAGGTCGTAGATCTAACGGTAGAGATTATGTTAGGTTTTTTTCCCCTAGAAGGCAACCCTCTTTTATGAGGGAAATGTATTGCGGCTATGGTTGATGGTGAATATTGTATTCAGAGAGAGGAGACTATGAGAGAAAGAAGAGGAAGTTACAGTGGGTTTTGTTGTAGGTTGTATCCCTTCAATTGCTGGATAATAATAAAGGAAGGACCTGGCAATTTCTCTGGTGGATGTAGCCCACACTGGGTGAACCACGTAAATCTGTGTCTCTCTTGTATTGTGTGTCTTCTACATTTTGTTTCTGCATTTGTTTTATTTTATTGCTATGCGGTCCTGTTATTCTAACAAATGGTATCAGAGCATAAGGTAACTCGCAGGAAAAGAGGGTTCCTGGTTCGAGTGGGAGCAATGACGGAAGATGGAAAGTTTAGGGTCAAGAAATTTAACAGCCAAAACTACCAGTTATGGAAGATGTAGATGGAAGACTATTTATATTAGAAGGATCTATTCCTACCATTGAGTGGAGTAGAAAAGAAGCCGGCGACCATGAAGGACGAAGAATGGGAGATTCTTGACAGAAAGGCTCTAGGAACGATACGGCTGAGCCTGGCAGCGTCGGTGGCTTTCAATATTTCGAAAGAAAAGACAATGAAGGCTTTTATGGACACGTTGGCCAAATTGTATGAAAAACCCTCAACATCGAATAAGGTATTTCTAATGAAGAGATTATTTAATATGAAGATGTCAGAAGGTGGGTTTGTTGCAGATCATTTAAATGAATTTAATACAGTTACTAATCAACTAAGTTTTGTAAAAGTGGACTTTGATGATGAGGTTAG
>ML783515.1:559277-590693 GCA_009831015.1 Picea engelmannii
TCTCCAAGTGGGAGATTGTTGGTTGTGGAGCCTGATTATCTTCCTGATTCAGAGGTCCTTGCTTTCAGCCATGTTTATACCCCATGAAGTATTTACACCCCAGAAGTATGTACACTCTTCCATGCGGGGGAGTGCAGAGGGGGCATACCCCCTCTGCGGGGTCTGAGGGGCCTATCCCCCCGACTGGGGGGTCTAGGGGCAAGCAGGGGTTCGGGGACGAAGCCCTCGAAGAAAAAATTGCCTTATAAAAGTATATTGTAATTTCATTGTAAATCTAGACCATTCATTATAAGGTCGCAAATCTAACGGTAGAGATTATGTTAGGGTTTTTTGCCCTAGAAGGCAACCCTCTTTTATGAGGGAAATGTATTGCGGCTATGGTTGATGGTGAATATTGTATTATGAGAGAGGAGACTGTGAGAGAAAGAAGAGGAAGTTACAGTGGGTTTTGTTGTAGGTTGTATCCCTTCATTTGTTGGATAATAATAAAGGAAGGACCTGGCAATTTCTCTGGTGGACGTAGCCCACACTGGGTGAACCACATAAATTTGTGTCTCTCTTGTATTGTGTGTCTTCTGCATTTTGTTTCTTCATTTGTTTTATTTTATTGCTTCGTGGTCCTGGTTTTCTAACATTGAACTGTAAAGAAGGGAAAATTACAGTATGTGCAGTGTGAGACCAACAATATGCATAGTGTGAGATAAAACTCAGAGATGAGTAACTGATGAAGAATAGACAGAAGCAAGATGCAGTTTTCTTTTTGAGTCTTGAGCGAGTGAAGCAGAGAAAAAGTGGAGTGGCAGTGAAAAACCCAATGAGAAGAACCGTGGCACAGTGAAAAGCATGCAAAGGCACTATGCATGGAGGACGAAGAAGGTGCACATATGGTATAAATATGTATAACAAAGAAGAGATGAGGGTTGTTGTTGAGAGTGGTTTAGATGTGTAGAAGGAGGTAGTGTGTAGCAGCTGAAATACACAGAAGAGGAATGGTGCATTAAATGTACATGGTGCAAAGAGCATAAAAGGTAGAAGAACAGAAAGCGCAAAGCATGTGTGCAGGAAGATAGTGAGGCAGACAGAGCAGGGCAGTGTAGCAGAACATTGATGAGACTGGTAAGCCATTGATGAACATTATATAACTTTAATAAGTTTCAGTAGCAAAGATTTATATTTCAGGGTGGTTGGGAGGTGCTATGGAGGACTATTGTCCTCAGAGATTCAAGTGGGTGCTTGGACATAGGGAGTTGTAGCTTCCATCTAGTTGCATCCACATAAACCAGGGTGGCAGGGTGGTGCAAGGGAGAACTATTGTTCTCTGTTTTACAGGTTGGTGCTTGTGTGACTGGAAGTTGTTGCTTCCATCCAGTTTGTGTTGGAACACTTAGGGAGTTGTTGGTTCCTTCTAGTGGGTTCTAGACAAACCAGGGAGTTGGTGCTTCCTTCTAGTGGGTGCTAGAGAAACTAGGGAGTTGGTGCTTCCTTCTAGTGGGTGCTAGAGAAACCAGGGAGTTGGTGCTTTCTTCTAGTGGGTGCTAGAGAAACCAAGGAGTTGGTGCTTCCTTCTAGTGGGTGCTAGAGAAACCAGGGAGTTAGTGCTTCCTTCTAGTAGGTGATAGAGAAAATAGAGAGTTGGTGCTCTCAGCAAGTTGTAGCTTGCAAAATAGAGGTTGTAGCCTCACAATGAGTTGGAGCTCATATGTATGATAATGTACAGAATGTAAATATTACTTATCATACCAAGAAGAGGAGGTTTTTACCCTTTATGGGTTTCCTCAACAAATATCTGTCTCTGTATATTTCATATGTGTGACTGATGTCGAATGTTCTATTTCTTACCCCCCTGCATTATTGTGATTGTCATTAAGTGCTCTGCAAAGAGTTTAAAATAAGCATAATTGTTTAAGCATGGTAACAACTGATTCACCCCCCCCTCTCAATTGTCCAACACAAGAAGTTGAGTTCTAGAAGAGCCTATACTTATGAGAACTTCACAGAGAATCCAGAGTTGTAGGCATTGGAGGCACAACTCCAAGAATCAAGGCAACACGCAGACATGGTATAGGTGCAGCTGAAGGCCTTGAACCCAGTCGACAGAATTAAGAGGTTTGTAGAACAACGCACCGCCCAACAACAGGTACACACACTACAAAGTAATGTTATGGAAGTCTCCCAAAAATTTCAACCAATCCAAGAGAAGGCGTGCCAACTATTCACTGAAGTTGAAATCCAGGGAATCGAGCTTGAATAGGTTTTCATCACCGTACAAAAGCACCTAGAAGGCCAATAAACGACGCAGTGATCCATGAGTTCACTGAGTAAGAGGTTGTTACACTACAGCAAGTCGAAGTAGTTTGAGCCAAGCTCGAGGCATTCGAGGAGGAATTGATTAGGCCAAAGTGACTCGGGATGAGTCACAGGTGAGTGTTGGGGGCTTGTTGGCCCTTGACCAAGTTTTGAGGAACACTTGGTCATATTTGACCATTTTTGGACTTCGACAACTTGTCAAAGATGGAGTGCAATGCGAAGCAGATATCGTGGAAGCTAGAACCATTTATTGTGTCCATTTTGGGTTTTTGGGGATAATGTAATGGGTATGGGATGTCAGCCCATGGGTTTACCCATGTTTAGGTCTATTTTGTAAAGTATAAATAAGTAGCTAGGAAATGTAAGAGAGAAGAAGATAAGATAAGTGCTAGTAAAGTCTTTGTGTATATTGTGTGACCAACTTGTAGAGCTAAGTGCAAGTGCTATAAGTGTTAAGTGCACGGATTGTAAGAAGGCTCTGTACTAGATCTACTTGGGGAAAGAGGATCTGGCAAGGTGCACACAGATCTCCCATCCTATGCGGAGTACAAGTGTGAGCTCTATGTTGTAACCCAATTGACCAAAGCTAATAAAGAAGAACAAGACTTTGTGGATGTATCCCTAGGGTGGGGGTGAATCATGGTAACTCTGTGTGTTGTGCTCGGTGCTTTGACCTAATGTGTTGGTCTCTTTCCATGTGTTGTGCTTGATATTATTATTCTATGTGCTTTGCCATGATATACTTAGATAGATCCACTTTTCTTTGTGCTTCTTAGATATGTTGGTGTAGATCTGACATATATGAAAGTGCTGAGTGCTAGACCTATTTTCTTGTTGCTAAGTGATAACTTAACCTAGATCTAAGTGAATGATACAGTTCTCTGGGCCATCTGCAGAGTGCCATGAGGGTTAAATACAAATGAATGACCTATGCTAAAAGAGCTTGCTAAGAGTAAGAATCACATATCTGTGTCCCAGCTAAGGTTGCAGACACCTGAGTCTTGCAACCACCCCTGTCTCTACCTCGGGTGAGACTTCATCTGCTTCGTAGGTGTTTATGAAAGGGCTGGTAGTTAGGGTTTTGTTGGTGTGTTGTTGAAGCATTGAATCCAGGGTCTACCGTTGTGCCAACAATAACCAACAATGGTTTTGTTTTCAGTTGGAACTCAGAAGATTAGATTGGGAGGGATGTATCATGTAGTATAGCGAGATGGATTAGTTAAGGGAATGTTTATAGGTTGGAACCCCACGAAAGAGGATATTGAAACATGGTTGACAGTTAAAGAGCTATAGTTTTCCCATAAAGATAATAAAATCACTAGGTTTAAGCCAAGATAGTATTTGGAGAGATATATATTCAACGAAATACACGAGAGTTTCCCATGCTATTGCAGGAGTGGATAAAATGGTTGAAAGATACACATCTGATAAATAGATTTAGATTAGTGGAGTGGATAGCATAAAGTATTGCACAGTTGAAAAGGGTGAATAACAAATTCATGCGTGCAATATATTTATGGCTTGACATCATTGTAGTGGGGTATATCAGTGAGTTCACAATAGATACATCAAAGTCTTACAGTATAGAAGAGTACAATTTTCTTAAGGATCCAAGGAGAAGATACATCATTTCATTGTACACTTCAATCAAGAGAGTATTGCATGACAAAGGGGTATTAAACATGGAATCAAACAACTAAACTACCCAGTGTGCATGGGGGAGTTAGGGGAAACCTGAGGAAGGTTTT
This sequence comes from Picea engelmannii, assembly GCA_009831015.1. NCBI lineage: Eukaryota > Viridiplantae > Streptophyta > Pinopsida > Pinales > Pinaceae > Picea > Picea engelmannii. The sequence continues at coordinate 563,333 of ML783515.1, forward strand.
ATATGGAGGGGGAAATGGATAAATAAGAGAGAAGTAAAAAGAAAGATGCTATTATGATGGATCAAGAGGAGATCAAGGAAATTATGCAGAAGGCCGGAATGATTAGTTGTGGTAGACCCTACCAATATAATATTAATTATAAGAAAATAGTAGTAGCCGAGAGGGAAGGCTTGGAGAGTGATGAATAAGAGGTATAGGATATTCGTGCTATTGAGAACATTGAATAAATACTACATTCCACATATGAAATAAAGACTCGAGGAGCATGATCTAATGAGGAAGCAGATACCCATGTCCAAATATGAATCAATGTAGAACCTACAACCCCATGTAGTATTAACACATCAACAAAGAAAGAGTTGTTTAGATAAGCAATGAATGATGGTCAGAGGAGGCTAGGAGATCAAACTAGAAGTGAGGGTACAAGTGGAAGTACTAGTAGTATTATAGGTAGTGGTACAAGTGTAAGTACCATTAGCAATACCAGTGGGAGTTCAAGTCTGAACAACATTACACATATAGTAGTACTGCGCGAAGCAAGTAAAATGCATTCGACAATGGCAGGGGTAGATCTAATGATAAGATTACCATAATTCCATGGGGATAGAACAAAAGGCCCATAGAATCACCTATTCATGTGTGAGTGAATATGGGAAGCAAAAAGAATCACTATTGAGGAAGAAAAAGTAGCGCAATTAGCAATAATGTTCAGAACCTACACTAGGGTATTCCAATATCCAATTGAAGCTAGAACACCAACAGAGAGTGATTCCCATAGGTATATTCAAGAATAAAACAATGGATATATATGGTGTGCACACCATAACAAAATTTGAAGTAATGGATATGGTGGATGAGTCTATACCATTTCCAACACTATTGGGAATTGATTAGGCCTTCGATAATCAGGCCATAATTAATTTAAAGACTAGAAAGATGATATTTGATGCTGGGAACTTTAGGGTAGTAGCAAGTGATGATTTTAAGGATGGAAAATTATTTTAAAATGACGAAACCTTGGCGAATATTACTAATCCTTCATATGCCAACTATAAAATGTTTGGCAACATTTTTGTAAAAATATTCAAATTTCTAAGGATTTTATATAGTTTGTATAAAATTTTGGCTAGTTTTAAGATAAAATAGTTTTACCGATATAATTTGGGAGAATCTTTTTTAGAATAGCAAATATGTTTTTGGGAAAATCCATGGAAAATTATCCCATGAGAGAAATTTAGCCCCCTAAAATCATCCTTGGTAGTAGCACCTTTAGATCCCTCGGATTGTGAAATATATGTAGAACCTGTGCCTAACATTGTTCTAGAGGATGATGTAAGCCAGTTGTATATAACTATTTCAAAAGAGGAAGACTATGTGAATCCAATTGCAAATGGAGTACTCAGTTGGAGGAGTATCAATTCCAACATGTCAGATTCAGATACTGGAGTACAAAACTAGAAACAAATATTGCATGGAGTCTCTACTAGGATGTGCACAAGAATTACATGCACAGTAAGATGGGTTGGGACATAAGTAAGATAGTTTCCCATATTTACTGAAGAGGAAAATTCAGAAAACTTCCTAACAGAGTTCGAATCAAAGGTTTTGGATAGTCAGATAGCATTAGTGTTAGATATAGCACTAAGAGACACACCTGCATGATGGTGGGGTGCACATAAGGAAATAATTAAAGATTGGTATCACTGTAAGCAACTGATGTGCATAAGATTCGGTAGGAGTCAGTAGGATAGACCCTTACAAAAGTATGATGAAAGAGGAAGCACAAGACATCATATAAATGATTGTGTCACTAACTCAATATTGGTACCACCATGGGAATGGACGCATTACTTTATTCATACTTTAGAAGGGATACCCAATAACTAGTACAAGGAGCACGATCTGTGCAGAGAAAATGTGAGTTGGGGTGCAATGCAACATAACTTTATTAGAAACTTTGCATTTGAAAGTGAGAATCCATGGGTGGATCTATCATTATAGAATATCAAAAGGAATATATTTGAAGAATATGGGGTATATACAGTGACAATAGACATAGATTATAGAAAATAAACACTTGAACAATAAATTTAATGTTATCAGGTCGCAGAGGATGAGGAAGTAGAAGACAACTCACATGACATACAAATAGTAGAAAGGGAAGGAGAAAGAGGGTTGGAAGGAACCCAGTTACAATAAGAATAGTTCACTACAACTATGAATATTTAGAAGGTCAATATTGTGACCGAAGAGAATCCCAAGTAAGCCAACATTGGAGATTACTGGGGCAATGACACAATGGAAAATATAATTGAATTACTGCGTGAATATAGTGACTTATTCCCAGCCACATTTTGATAGATGAAACAGATAGCATGAGAACTTGGATAAATGAAGATACCCCTCATACCATATGCAAGACCAGTTAGACAGAAACCATACATATTAAACCCCGTCTATAAGCAGAAAGTTAAGGCAGAAATTGACAGAATGATAGAATCGAGAATCATAGAACCTATGGAAGAATCAGAGTGGATTAGTCCAATGGTGATCCAGGAAAATAATAATAGAGGGAATAGGATATGTGTGGATATGAGGAAATTAAATGATGCAATCATGCATGATCCTTTTCCTACCCCATTCACAGATGAGGTTTTAGAGAATGTGGGAGGATAGGAAGTGTGTGCCTTCATGGATGGATTTTCAGGATACCATTGGATTAGAATTTCTCCAGGGGAAAGGTAAAAAACTACATTTGCAGCAAACTAGGGGTCATATCAGTACACAATAATGCCATTTGGTTTAAATAATGCACCGACAATATTTTCTAGAGAGTAGTTGCATTCAATGATTTTATACATAAATTTTTAGAAGTTTATATGGATGATTGGACAATATTAAATTTATTGAAGGACCATGTAGAAATTATGAGGTTAATGTTAGAGAGATGTAGTCAATGCCAGATTTCCTTGAACATTAAGAAATGTATATTCAATACATTGTTTGGCATCCTACTTGAACACATTGTATGGAAACAGGGCTTGATAGTAGAACCTGCAAAGATTGTTGTTATTGTCAATTTTCCACCACCAAAGTCAGTGCGCCAGTTGAGAGAAACATTGGGCCACATAGGGTACTACAGGAAATTCATAAAGGGTTATGCAAAGATTACTACTCCCATGGAGAAGTTACTAAAGAAATCCATCAAGTTTCAGTGGAATGATGAATTCCAAGAGAGATTGGACATACTGAAAGAGAATATGGTGACAATACCAATTTTGAGCTTTCTATATTGGACAAAATAATTTCCCGTGAATGTGGATTCTTCATACATTTCTCTTGGAGAAGTTTTGGCACAACCAAGTGAAGGAGACATTGATCACCCAATATCTTTTGCTAGTAGGAAGTTGTATGAGTCTGAGAAGAACTATAATACTACATAAAGGGAGGGTCTAGCTATGGTATATGCTTTACATAAGTTCAAACATTATTTATTGGGTCAAGATTTTAAGATGTTTACAAATAATTCTTCTTTGAAGTACCTAGTTAACAAACTAGTGTTAGGGGGAAGGGTATGTATTTGGCTATTATTGTTTCAGGAATATGATTTTGAAATCATAGTAAAACTAGGTAAGTTGAATGTAGAACCAGATCATCTGTCAAGAATTACTAATGGAGAGGATCCAAGGAACTTGGAGGAGAAATTTCCTGATGCTAACTTATTTTTTGTTCATATTGTTGATGATTATTTTGCTGACATTATTGGATTTTTGAGCACATGAATGGCTCCCAAGGAATTTACTGTCACACAGAAAAAAGAGTTGGTAGTGTGCACTATAGACTATCAGCTGATTGTAGGTCATTTATACAAGTTAGGTGCAAATGGAACTCTGATAAGATGTGTGATGGAGCATGAACGCTCCATGGTGTTAGAAAAAGCACATGATGGGATAGATGGAGGGCACTATGCAGGAAAGCCTACAACATAGAAGGTGTTGCGCATAGGATTATGGTGGTCTACAGTACATAAGGATGCAAAAGAATACTGTCAAACCTATGATGTTTTCCATAGGGTAGGAAAACCATCAAGAAGGGACGAAATGCCACTTATGCCCCAAGTAAATTTACAGGTATTTGATAAATGGGTTATGGATTTCATTGGACCCATTAATCCACTAGGAAGGATATCATGATCTAGATACATAATAACCACGACAAAATAATTAACCAGATGGGAAGAAGCATCCCCAGTGAAGGATTGCAATGCAAAAATTGTAGTGTGGTTTCTCTTTGAGAACGTGGTGACCAGATTTGGATGTCCTAGAATTTTGTTGAGTGATAAGAGAACCCATTTCATTAATAGTACAATCAAAGCTATGAAAAAAGAATTCAATATACATTATCAGAAGAGCACACCTTACCATCCCTAGGAAAATGGTACAGTATAATATTTTAACAAGATTCTATATAATGCATTGACAAAGATTTGCAATGTGAATATGGATGATTGGGATTTGAAGGTATGAATAGTGTTATGGTCTTACATGACTACATGCAAGAATCTTATAGGATAGACACCATTCAGACTAGTGTATGGGAAGCAGGCAATGGTTCCATTGGATTACTTAGTACCTAGTTTGCGCATTACAGAAATCACCAACATGACCAAATAAGGTGTTGTGCAGGAAAGATTGGATCAATTGATGGAACTGGAAGAAGATCAGATTTTAGCAGTATTTCACCAGGAAATACAGAAAGAAAAGGAGAATGATTTGTATGATAGGCATATAAAGAAGAATATTTTTAAGGAGATCTAGTTCTCCTCTATGAAACCAGGTATTTACAACACCTTGGGAAATTCAATATGAACTAGTCAGGTCCTTATCAGGTAGAGGCCATCACAAATGGGGGTGTTTTGTAGTTGAAGTATCTTGCAGGGAATAATATCAAAGGACTGGTGAATGATAGCCAACTGAAGTTGTATCAAGAAATTTGACCAGACAACCTGAGGTAAAAACAGAGAGAGAAGGTATGATTGTACATATTGTATATAGTAGATGTTAGAAGAGAAAGACACAAATCCATAAAAAGAAGAAATGTAACAAAAAGATAAAAATATAGGAGAACACTAGAGGTTTTGATGTAATAGAATTTCTAGAATTAATAAGTGCGTCACAGAAAAACCAATGTTGAAGACACTGCGCTCTGGAAAATAGTTGATAGACACAAAAAGTGGAGCACGCAGGAAAAACTAAAAAAGTGACAACTGTTAGTGTGAAATAACTGTCAATGCATCATCCCACTATAAAGTCAGAAAAGGGGGGGAAATGTGGTCATTTATGTTTTTTGGCTAAGGAGAAGAACGAAGAGCAAAGTCTAAGTGTGAGAGAGTGAGAATTTGGGAGAGCATGTTGAGAATTTCATACCAAAAATATGAATCTTAACAAGATGTCACCACGACATGTTGAAGCGCCAAGTAGGATTGGGAAAAACATGAGAAGTAGTGTTCAAGTGACACAAACAGGGACACAAGACATGCCCACAGTTGTGGATGTGGATGATATCCATAGAATGAAATATGATCCACATAACATGAAAGTTGAGAAAGAATGGAACCCATCACAGGAGGCCAACCATCCTGAGGAGGATGTAGAGAGGACAAAATCCGACGCATCCAGGGGAAAAGGGGCACAAGATGGCGAAAAGGCCACTGATTCAGTGCAACAGGGCCTAGAGCCATAATAAGAGCATGAAATAGAGCACCAGGGAATACCATAGGTCGTGGTGTCATCCCCACAAGGGAAGAAGAAGGTGCGAGATGAGAGAAGTGCACAAGGAATATCATGCACATAAGAGGAATTAGCAATAGTAATGCTAAAAATCTTAGTAGGAGTAAATCCAAATGATGAGATGGTAGGAGGGGTAGAGACCATAAAATAATTCGATCATTACGTGGTTGACATAATCAAATTCCCATATTTGGTGCAACATAACTATATGGAGAGTAGATGAGAGGGTCCATCAGGCACATCATTGTTGGACCCTGTCAAGTGGATCTTGGGGCTATACAATACAAGGATCATGAATATGTTGGATATACCGCACTTTCGGCATGGTGAACACATCAATGGATGTGTGAAGCAACTATTAGAAAGGGAGCATGGAGGAATTTTTTGGATGGATAGGCTAGTTCCTATCAATGTTGAATTGATATAAGACATCATTGGGATACCCATGGATGGGGAGAAGCCAAAGCAGTACTTAGAGGATAAAACTAAAGAAAAATCCATCTCCCACAAAATCAAGGAAAAGTATGGCAGAGAGAGAGAAAATATGGGAATTAGGATCAATGACATAAATGATACTACAACGAGATTTTCTACAAGTCTTCTATGGTGTAAGTTAATGCACAAGTGAAGAAAGGAGGAAGTACTATTAGGAGTGGTAGTAGCTGTAGTGCAATGTGTGAAGGGGAGCTCGATGATTTGGGGCCCTTATCTGCTTAATTATTTCTTGGAGGATTGCAAGGACACACAGGATTGAGGCTTTGAGTTCTACTACTCATGGTTACTAATCCTCATTGCACTTGTAGGATGGAAAAAATGAACATATAGTATGTTACTACAGAGAATAGGAAAGTGTGATGCAACACCCTACACGTCGCGTAGAAGCAGAATGGACCCAGAGGAGAAGAAAATAAGCAGTGGTGTATTCACTCTATACTTGTCATATATCTAGAACCGCTTGGCTGACACATGGAGGATTTCCCTAGAGACTACCCAGGAGTTTGGACAAATAGAAAATTTCCAAGTGTCACGCCATAGCATGTGGTTTCAGGCGAAGAAGGACCCAACCAAGGAGTGGATAAAATTGAGCTACTGCATGAAGATGTAGGACATACAGATGGAGGTCTATGAGTGGCATGAGGAATGGAAAGTGCCAGTAATCCCAAAAATAGTGCCAACAGTACGAAATCAGATGCAGGACATAATAGTTCCCACGCATCAGACAGGAAGAAATGGAACTAGTAAGAAGAAGAAGATAACACAAGGTCCAATGGGGACAAGAAGCCCCATACAAAATAAAAGAATGTAACATAAGAAATCAGATTGTGGTTTTACACGGGATCCACCACACATAGAGCATGCATCAAGAGGAACAAAAAAATAGGTGCACGCATAAGAAGTACATATGGAGACACATGATATACCTATGGAGGAAGAATTTATGCAGGATATAGGCATGGATACACAGATGCTAGAGGCATCTGAGCCATCAGATGCCCAAAATAAGAGAACAGGTGAGAAAGCAAGTGGCTCCAGGAAGAAGGCGAAAGCCCATAGAACACCAATGCACACATCATTGACAGCAGATGATGTGGAACTGATAGCCACAAACATTGAAGATCGACTGTCATAAGTGTGGAAGAATGACGAGAAGCATAGGGATTAATTTTTGAGTAGGTGCAGGAGGTAAATACTGCGCTGGAGCAATTGAAAATCAGGGTAGAGCAACAATAGAAAGATGCATCAACGAAGAGTATGGAAGGTGTGCTAGCATGAGAAATAGTCCATATCATGATGCAGAGGAGTGCAAAATTTATCATAACACTGATATGTTTTTCATCGATGAGGAGACAACACAGAAGCCCCTGGAGGACATTGAGACATTGGACTTGGCATTTCCCAAGATCTCGACAAAGGCACTCTATAAATTACAGATTAACATCTCACAGGAAATTTAGTCCAGGGAAAGGTACGATGTGATGAATGTATAGATAGAGCAGGAGGAAAATATCACACTGAAGGAAGTAATTAGCCAAGAAGTGAAGGAAAAGAATATAGCGCAAAAAAATGTATAGGAGATGGAGAAGTACATTAGCGCAGTATTTTGAAGCATCCCAGACAACGCAGACTTAGAGGGAGTCTCCACTAAAGAAAAGATGACAAAAATAGTGCAGGCCTTGGAGCAGTACAAGGAATAGATAAAGGAACTAGAGGAGTGCACAGTACACACTACTACATAGGATGACATAGCTGCTGGAAAAAAGTGGTCAGTTGTGGACACAACTCTTAGAATATGGAATCTTGCAAGACTTGCAAGAAAGGGAAGAGAAGGTACATGCAATAATGGAAAACTTAAAAAAAGAACATAAGACAATTCCACTACCAAAAAATATTAAGACAGTTGCAGAAATGAAGAACCTCGAGGCTGAGGAGAAAGCAGTGTTAGCTATGAAAATTGCACGACAAGCTCAGTTGGAGCCACTGCAGGACAAGGCTGAACACTTGGTCATGGAGATCAATGCAAAAAATACAAGGGTGGAAAAAATCATCTTGGAAGGAGGAGACATATTGAAGCCTCCATTCACCACATAGATGGTAAAATCCATGGCGAAGAAGAGAAACTAGGCCCAGGAGCAATGCCAACAAATAAAAAATATGTATGGAGTAGTGGCACAGGTAGTAAACGATGCAGTATTTCATGAGTGACTTAGGATAAGTCATGATGTCAGTTTTGGGGGCCTACTGGTGCAATCCAATTGTGGCGAGAATTAAGGAAGTTTTGAAGGAATCGAAGCAATGCCAGAAAATATCGGAGCATGCCAGAAATAGAGGAAAAGAAGCGTCGGAAACAAAGGAAAACCTGTGCCAGGAAAAGAAGCTACAAAGTGGACAAACATCAACTTGGAGAAATGGTTTGATCTAGGACCAACCAATATTAAGTCAAGGAGAAAGTGGACAAACCTAATCCACTTAGTGTTAGGGTTTTTGTAAGGGAATTTTCCCATTTTTGTATAAGTAGAATGTATTAGGACAATAAGAAGTTGTCCTTTTTGTAGAGTGTGTATTGTTGAGAGAATGGTGCAATCTGAGGAGATTGAATGTAATGAAGGAAGAACTGTACATTCCACAACACTAGATTTTTGAAGAATATGAATAAAGAGTAAAAGAAACAAATCTTTGTGGATGTAGCCCCAGGGGGGGTGAGCTACAATATATCTGTGTTTAGTGCGAATGTATGCAGTGTTTCTGATTGTATTTGTTTTAGTAAGTTTATGATGAACATGTTAAATGATAAATGGAATATCACTATGCACTAAGAATAAACTAATGGAATATGCAGAATAGATCGAAATAAATGAATGTTATATCTAGTGATTAGATCATAATCTTTTGTTACAATAGATAAACACTTGTCCTTGAACACATGCAACTATAATGGTTAATGAAGTCCCATTATAATAGTTGTGATGGTGGTATGGAATAAGATATAATGAGTGTTGGAAATAAGTAGGTTAAATGCTTCTAAGAGAAACACTTCCCATCCCATGGTTGAAAGAATATGAGTCATGCGACCACCCATAGAAGCCATCTCGGGTGAGATTGCGCAGTGCACTTTGTGCACTGTGTTTCCTTTTGGTATCCATAAGGGTCGATGGTCGAAGGGTTGTTGGTAATCCTGTAGTTAGAATCTGGGACATACCAAGAGATCAAACCAACAATGACTCCCTTTATGGTGCTGGAGTTAGTCATTTGATACACAGAGAGAAGATTGACGTAAAGTTTGGGAACATGAAGTACATTCTCTAAGATTTCGTTTGTGATTTCAATTCTTCCTTTGCCAGTGACCTCAACTAGAGAGTTGTCCCACATCATAATAGGAGGACATTTTCATACATCCAATTAAGAATAGACTTCTTTTGTGGTAGCCATGTGGTGTGATGCACCTAAATCTATGATCCAAGCATCCGGAGAGGAGTTGATGGAAATCAAAGCATGGCTAGAATTGCCTTTCTTGGTATTTTGATCTTCTGGATTCTTCTTCTTGGCGCCCTTGGGGATGCAATATGCAAGTTTTTTTTGTTGAAGTATTTGAGTAATTATATCTATGTGTTTCTTCGTACATGCGGATTATGGATGGAATCCTTTATGGAGGTAATTTCATTTCTCCCCTTTTCTTCCCTTTCCACCTTTGGATATGGAGGCATCGTTGAAGGTTTTGAGTACCCTTCCTTCTTTGGATTTCCATGTGCTTTCCTTTTTTATTTTTCTTTAGATTTCTAATATTGATGACCGCTTCCATCTTGCACAGTAAGTGCATGTGCCTTTGGGCCTTTGATTTTTCCCATATTGATGAGTTTGTTCTACTCTTGTGTCAAAGACTCGATAAAGGCCTCAAGAGAGGGAATCATCCAGGTAGATCTAGAGGAGAACATAAATGAATGAAATGTTGATAAAAACATTGACTATTCTGGACCAAGTTTGGATAGAATGGTGAGAACCATTTTCTTCTCCTCCCTATATTTATCAACCCCACAAGCCTTGAGTTGCAACAACAAATCCTTATATTTGGTAAATACATATTGGAGATTGTCGAAGGTTTTTGGATCCAATGTGAGCAATTCCACCTTGAGCATGTGTCACCTCATCTCATCCTATTTTCAAAAAATCCCTTCCATGGTGGTCTGATATTCATTGGGGGTTTTACAGGAGGATATGGGAAAGAGAAGTTCAGGAGAAATGACACTACAAATTGCTCCAAACGCTTCATCCATTTGATTTAGATACTTGGATTTTTCTATGGATTATGTTGGTTTTGTCTCTATGTTCATCATTAACCAGTATAATACTCTGCCTCGAAGATGAATTATCATCTTCTCCTTCTATGCAAATAAATTGTACAGTGTAAGACTGAATTCTTTTGGAAATTCCATTTTTCCGCTATCTTTAATATTTGGTACCTACAAAAATAATTTGGTTTGTCTTTTCCCTAGAATTTTGTCATATTTCATACCATGTAAATGTGTTGAACCTGCAAAAAATATATATATCTAGGAATTCACATACATAGTTGCAGAGAAAATATGAGAAAAGAGAAGCATGAGAGAAATAATGGAAGAATTCTCATTAACCAAATGAATGAATGATAATTTACACATGATATACTCTATATAACTCAACTAATGCACACTGGAGGAGAATCCAATGCACCATAGTGGTGGTATAGAGTGATCTAAACCCACACCAATAGTTACGAGAGTAAACAACGCCTGCTCTAGTCTCTTAGGCAGTTACGGGAGTGAACTACCACTTAGGGAGTTAACTAGTTTATCAGTATTTGGTTAGCTGACCGAAATAGAGTGAAGTGAGGAGGAGATCAAGAAATCATGAGTAATGCGCTAGTCTGATGATGATCCCAAGGAAAATGTGCATTAGCCGGTGACGATTCCAATGTTTCATGGTGATAATCCCAATGTGGCATCTAGACTCCACTCAACTGATCAAACTAAAGTGTGAACTAAAGAGAATATTCTCCTAGAGGAATATTCTCCCTAAAATATAGGATACTGAATAATGACTAATAAGCATAGGGAAAACCTTAGTAAAAATAAATCCTAGGTGTGTTTGAAGTATCTCCAATAGTTATACCTAAAAGGATCGTGGTTCCTTTAACCATGGATGATTTTAGGGGATAATATTCGCTCATGGGCTAATTTTCTATGGTTTTTCCAAAAATGAGATTCGCTATTTTAAAAATGATTCGCCCAATTTCTATAGGAAAAAATTATTTTACCTTAAAAATCACAAATTTTTTATAAAAACTATATAAAATCCTTAGAAATTTGAATATTTTTACAAAATTATCGCCAAACATTTATAGTTGGCATATGAAGGATTAGTAAGATTCGCCAAGATTTCTACATTTAAAAATAAATTTCCATCCTTAAAATCATCCCTGCCTTTAACCATACTATTAGGGCTACCGAAATGTGCTACTAGACATACTCAAGGGTTGGCATCAATCTCTAAGGGTGGACATCAATCTAAAATATCACTCTCCAAGGGTTGACATCAATGACAATGAACTATCTAATTGTCCATCAATCTAGACCAACTGTATGACAGTAAGAAAAGGTAGAGTCTTGAAATTTTGTATCCCTAGTCTATTAGAGAGGTCCTTCCTCAATGTCCATTGGGGTTGTGCCACATTCCTCGTTGTCATGGACCATAGTTCCTTCACTAGAAGAAATTGTGCCATGTTTGATTAACATAGAGGTTGAATGATAAGGGTAATCAAGTGTCCATAATTGTTGAATTTCTAGATCCATTTCATCCATCCATTGTGTTAAGGAGACCAGGGAAAATTCAATTCCCACAACATCGTTGAAAGTTGTTGGAGAAAGAAAAAATTAGCTTGAGAAAACTCCTCATGAGTCCTAAGAATTTTCTTGAAGTCGCTCCAAGAAGGTTCCATCTCTATCCACTTTAACAAGAATCAATAAAAGCTTCGTCCCCTAAGGTTTCCAATTCCAATTCCAAATATAAAAAATGAAGGAGAAATTGCATTATGAATAAAAAACACTCGAGAAGGAAAATGAGCATTAATACAATATGAAGACAATGATTCATAAAAAATGAGAAACTTATAAAGAGTCATGAATAGAGCCAACATTGAGTTAGAAACTACCTTTGAAGACAGGAAAAAAACCCTCAAAGCCAGTGACCAAAACATATTTGAACCCCATAGATGACCATTTGCTAAGATCTGAAAGCCAGACCTGAAATATAGCTCCCAACCAAGGGTAGAAACCATTCCAAACACCGACAAAGAACGATCCATAACCAAAAAAATGAAAACAACATAAAAGACTTAAAAGGAACAAATCAATTTGAATTCCCATATAACTGACATAAATACTCAAGTGCACGAGGAGATATGCACAAAATCAAACTAGATGCACCATCGCCACATGTCTTCATGAAAAAATAGGGGGGAATCGACTAAGGTATAGGAAAAGTTCCCCTTACTTCATTTAAACTTATATATCTACACTCCAAACGTGTGCCCAATGATTTGCAAGGGGGTTTAGTTCTATCTTTACATGATAGAGTTTTAATTCACAAAATATTTCAATAAAGGACATAATGCTTCTCATATTTATCTCTCTGACTACCATCATGGAATTCACAAACACCACAATTTTGGAGACATTTCTCTCTTCGGCTATGCACACTCCTTCGAATAAGGTGTAAGCTTCAACATTATTATTCGAAACCATCCCAAGTCCCTAAGCATAAGAGGCTATAATATTTCCTCCGAGATCAAGAAGAATCCCCCTTTGCACCTACCACTCCATTCCTCTTTATTTATATAGTTCCTTTTTTCCTTTTAATTAGGGTTTTTTATCTATTTTATCTTGTTATATTTTAAGGACTCATTAAAAGCATCCTTACTGGCTTTTCTAGCATTTTTACACTCTTTATGATACCAAAGGTTGGTCATCCTATTTTCCTTTTTACATAACACTTTCATAGAGAACTTCATAATGGAAGTAGAAAGGATTGTTGTCAAATTATGATAGAGTTATTCAATATTCTTCTTATCTGATAGGGGATTTAATTCATTATTTAAACTCTTTAAAAATGAGTTTTTTTTGTTGAAAAGCAAGTGCTTTTGGTTATAATAATTTTCTTCAATGGAGATTTTGTGTATGAAAAAGATTAGAGTTAGGTTTAAATGTGTATGATTAGATTTAGGCCCATGATTGCAAAATATTACATGTTAATAATTGAGCTTGATTAGCCCAACAAAAAAAAAATTCTCAACGAGTCTCCAAAGTTACTATAATCTAAAATAATAGTAATAATTATTTTATTATAGATTAATATTTAAAATTATATATAATAATAATAGTAAGAATAACAACAAAATTTAGAAAGTTGGGAATGAGGTTAAATTGCAATGGAGGATAGTATCTAGCTTCATGTATGGGATAAATCTAAATGCTACTAGAAAGAAAATGAACCCATTAGAGATATCCTATGACCATAAGTGATATTTTTTGGGATATTATTTAGGTTCAAACTACACTCCTCCCTTATAAACCACAAGTGGATTATTTTAGGTGAAAAGATCTTCCTTAAATAATGACGATAAGTGAACACTTATTCCTTGGTAGAAGCTAATGATAAATATCCTCAATACCTATTAAAAACAAAATTATGTTAAGTTTTTTTCTCTCTCTCTCTCTCTCTCTCTCTCTCTCTCTCTCTCTCTCTCTCTCTCTCTCTCTATATATATATATATATATATATATATATATATATATATATTTGTGTTATGGCAATCCTTGTCATTTGGTAGATTGGTAGGAGTATTTTGATGTTTTTTCTTTTTTTGACTCAATCGGTGAGGAATTTCAACATATAGAGGATGAGGTGGAGGTTCTAGCTAGTGGGGTCGATGAATCCAGTTGGAAGAAGGGTGGGATCTTCTTAGATTATGAGGATTTTCAAAATTAGCTGAGAAGAAATATCAATAGGATCAATCTAACTGGTAGGCTCGATATTATCAGATTAATGTTAAGCATGATTAGTTAGGGTTATCTCCTATCCAGTCATCCACCTTGTGTGAAAATACTTCGGTGTATAAAAGTGAGATTCAGGATGATAGAAATCCTTTGGACCCGTGTCTAGTTACACAAGTGTCTTTACCAGTGAAGATTTTAGTGGAGGCGAATCAAGAGTGTTGTCAAGTGGAAATTTGAGGGGATGGAAAAGTTGGGTTGAAGAAAAAGTTGATGGAGAAGAAAGAAATTGGGTGAGTCGAGCTAGGAAATATTCTCAAAATCCTAGAAGCCTCGATCCTCTCGCAAAAATATGGTGTTGGGAGCTGATGTTGGGTTGGGTGAGGTTTCAGTGTTGTCAATGTGTGGCCTTGTGGGGTGTCTCATTTACTGGGCTTGTTCTAGATAGATAATGAATGGTGGATGGAAAAGTGTTGGGAGCCTTTGTTGGGGTATAATATGGATACATCTATTCTTTCCCATGAGTAGTTTTGTTTCTTCTTTCGTAATGAAAAGGATGCTAAGGTCATTTTATATGAGTTATGGCTAGTAGATGAAGGAAGCCTAATTCTCAAGTGTTAGTTTCATACCTTTGATCCTACACAAGATCATTTCTATTTCAGACATGTGTGGGTGTCACTGTCGGGTTTTCCTCTTCAGTTTCGGCATCAAATGGGTTTTATGGCTTTTGGAAATTAGATTGGGAGGTTTATTTATGTTGATCCTATTGTTTTAAGTAGTGAAGATAAAATATTGGGACACATGTTGATTGAAGCTGACATTCATTTGGGTTTTCTTTCTGACTTGGAAATTTCATGGAGGGGGTGATCTTATTTTCAACCTATTGATTACCGAGGAATTCATTTTAGATGTAATCATTTCCATAAAATGGGTCATCTTCGCAAACAATTCCCTGGAATCGTGCTTTATGAAAAAGCACATTCTTTTGTTGTAGAAGGAAATTTTGAGGGCATTCTGGAGTTGCAGAGTCAGTATTAACTGGACAAGGATGATCGAGAGGACTCTTATTTGAAGGATAATGATTCTTTCAGTGGTGAAGTTCATTCGTTAGAGGTGTGTCTAAAAGAAGATTATTTTTTACTGGGTAAGTTACAATCCATAGCTCCTATATTTCTAAATCATTATCTAAAAGTGATAAGGATTACCTAAGAAACTTGATTAAAACAAATTTTATTCCAGTCAATGGTGGTTCTGGTTTAGATACCTTTAATAATAATGTTTCTTTATCATCTGATAACTCTTTCTATAACAGTCAAGTAATTTTTTTTTAACTCAGATGATTTCAAAGGGATTTCTTTTGAAGAAAAAGTGTATCTTGGTAAGCATATTTTGGTTTAGAGATGGTTAATATTGAAAGTATATCTGCTTCAAAATCAAATACTTTGTGGGTATCAAAGGAAGTTATTGGTAAGGATGTTTTGAATTATTAGGAGGAGGTGGATCTTCTTAATAATATTATTCCCTCTTACTCTGACATTGTTAAGAAAGCACCTTTAGATACCTTTTGTGGTTCGAGGTGTAAATTGGATATCAATTTCTCTAAATATTCTTGAGTCAGTTCTATTTCTTGAAATGTTGCAGATTTGAGAGAATTGTTAGAGGAGGTCTAGAGAGTAAATTTTTACCGATTGAAATTAGAAGTGCATTAAAGAACAAAAAATAAGAGGGAGAAAATGAAAGGGAGGATTTTGTAGTCAAAATTGGCCCCAGGTCTCTTAGATATAACAAGCCTATAGAAATGGATTGAAAATGATCCTACTTTATCTCAATGTAAGGGGAGTTGGAGGGGCTCCCAATATGGATACATTTAAGCATTTTTTGGAAGTAGTTTGTTTGTATATTATTCTTGTTTAGGAAACAACGGTTTTAGCAGAAAAATCTTGCACTGCTTTTTCAAAACTTCTCCCTTATTGGTTATTCTATGCCACTGATGCTATGGGTCATTTTGGAGATCTTTTGGTGGCATGGAACAATCTGGTGGTAAATGTTTCTTCATATTTGACTATTGCAGGAATTTTGGTGGAGGGATTAGTGAGAGGCTATAGTCAACCCCTTTCCATTATAAATTTCTATGCCCCCTATTCCAATCGTATTGATTTTTGGGAGTGGGTCGCATCATTGGGAGTGTTGAATGGAGGAAATGTGGTGTTATCTAGTGACTTAAATTTAACTCTTTCGACTCAGGATATATGAGTAATTAATAGTAGGTTGGATCCCCTAGTTGTTTTCCTCTCTGATTTCTTCAAGATACATCATCTCATAGATATTGAGCCAACAAAATTGTCCCCCACTTGGAGTAACATACGAAGTGGTTGTGATGTTGTTGGTAAAATATTCGATAGGTTCCTCTTGTTGGAAAATTTGGTCTACTCATTGTCAAAGTATCACTCGTAGACAATCAATTCATTTTTTTTGGATCATAACCCGATAATGCTTCAATTGTTCGGTGAAGAGGAAAATGTTTGTTATCCTTTTAAGTTCAATTTAGTTTGGTTGGAGGATTTGGAGTTTACTCAGTTGGTTAAGGACCATTGGTTCTCTTTTTCATCTAATGAAGTTGATTCGGCTCTGTCTTGTTTGGTTAAGAAGTTAAGTTCCTTAAAATCTAAAATGATAGGTTGGGAGAGAGATAAAAAAAGGCATCTAATACTGGATTTGTTGAAGATTGAAGAAAAACCTGATGCTTTTTATGATCATCATAAATCTGGATTATTTTCAGACCCTGATTTTCAACATGTGAAAAAGTTGGAAGACAGAAAGGTTCAAATTATTTCTATAGAAGAAGAAACTTGGAGGCCTAAGAGAAAGGCACTTTGTCTTTCTAGTGGAGATAAGAATACCAAATTATTTCACAAGTTTGCAAGCTGCCGAAGATGTCTAATGCAATATGGGATATGTCTGATGATGAGATCTTGGTATTTCTGGTCAGAGGAAGATAGAAAAAGAATATGTTTCTCATTTTAAAAACTTGATCAAAGAACCAAAGGAGGCTAATATTCTAGATCAACTCAAAGTTCTGGAAGTGTTTCCTTCTTTGTTTTCTATTGAGAAAGATGGAAAAATTGGAGAATTGGTCTGTCTTAATGAGATCAAGTCTAATTTGGAAAGTTTTGCAAAAGGAAAAAGTCCAGGTCTGGATGGATGGACCGTGGAAATTTTCTTAGCTTTCTTTGATTTTATACAGAAGGAATTACTAAAGGAGCTTGAGGAATCTAGATTATCATAAAATATTACTTGAGAAATCAATGCTACTTTTGTGGCTCTTATTCCTAAGAAGGATAAACCTGCTAGTTATCATGACTTTTTCCCTATTTCTCTGTATAATTTTTTTTGTAAGATCATTTCAAAAATCGTAGTTGTAATATCGAGGTAAGTGTGTTCTAAATTGGTTTCCAAAGATACATTCACCTTCTACAGAGAAGGAAGATTTTTGATGCCATTCGAGTCACGAAGGAGACAATCCATAGCATTAATTCAAAAAATAGTAAGCCCTTGCTTCTCAAATTGAATTTGCATAAAGAATATGATTGTGTAAATTGGGATTTTCTGAGGTTTCATATGTTTCAAATTGGTTTAAATATCTAAGTGGTAAACTGGATAATGGCTTGTGTAAGCTCATCTTTTGTTGCAGTGTTGGTTAATGGTGTTCCAACAAATCTTTTTAGGATTTCAAGAGGTCTGAGACATGGTTTCCCTCTGTTGCCTTATTTATTTAGTTTTTTAATGGATGGTTTAAGCAAATTATTTGAGAAGGAAAAATCTTTAGGAAAAAGTCTAGGTGTGAACATTTCAGTTCGGGTTAGAAATCCCCATTTTCTATTTGTTGATGATGTCATGTTGTTTGGATGTGTTTCAATTTTAGAGTGGAGGGATTTCCATAGAATTTTATGCCAAAAACTACAGGTTTAATGATAAATCTAGATAAGTCTTCCTTCCTCTCTCATGCATCATAGAAGCTTTCACTTCTAGAAAGTTATTACTCTAGAAAGTTCTTTAGAAGATACAATTAATATAAATAAGAGTAAGATGCATGAGAAATCTTGTCTTGAGAATTATTGTAATAAAGATCTACTTTGTTGGAGGTTTCCCTCTCGAAGAGGTAAGTGAACATTGTTTTCTTTGAATAAAGGTATTATTTCTCGTGTTTCTCTTCTCATATTTTTTTTCGATTGATATTTACTAAATATTCTTGTTTCTGCATATTATATTACATCTAGTACCTGACAAACAATAAGAGGAATGCTATTTTTTGATTAAGTATATAATATATATATATAGATTTTGGTTAAGTGAGTCCAATGGTTAAAAACATGTGTTTCCTCTTATGAAGTTAGTAGTTCAAATATAGAGGGGGTACAATATGTACATATCTATAAACTTTAGTAATTAAATTGTCACATAAATATATCCATTGTCCTATAAAAAAGGGGTCACATACACCAATTTGGTGTGTATCATGTTTGTGACCTTGAAATTAAATTAAATTATTAATATTATTATCAACAACTCCCCTTGAATAGATGGTCAAGAAAACCTAAGGGATTTGTTAAACTAAATTATAACAGAGTAGCCAAAGGAAATCCTGACTCAACAAAGGTTGGAGGAGTTTTTAGGGACAATACAAGTGCCATGATTTTCATTTTCACCGATCACTTGGGAAATAACACCATGAATGCAATGGAAGTTGATGGTCTAGTGAAAGTAATACATGTGGCTCATTGATAAGGATACACCAACCTAATTGTGGAGGACGATTCAACATATAAGTGTTATCCAAAATACCGGGGAACCAATCCAAATAAGAAATCATAGAACTGAATGCTCTCGGCTAGATTTACAAAATTCACCAGTGTATTTTAGGACATTCCCAATATTAGTCCATCCCACATACACATAAAGGATAATGGATTGGAAAATCACTTAGAAAGTGTTATGCTCTCGTGGGAGTCATTAGAGCCTAACCAACTCACATATCACTACCTTATAATCAACAAGATTGACAACATGTCCACATATAGTTAATAAGCTTAATGTTGTTTGTTTATTTTGTATTGGTTATGTGAAGAGTGCTACTTCAAGCTTCATTAATCTTTGTATAGATATAATTTCTTAGATTAGTTTTTATTTTATTTTAGGAATCACAATATATATTGTATTGAGATGAAAACTATAAAATGAATATTTTCCTATAACGTTGATTTTGGTTTCTAGGTGGCAGGCCACAATCAATATTGTCTACAATACTTTTTGTGTCATATTAATATAAATATAATTATATTACAAAATAAAAATAATATATAATATACATAGATAAATATATATATTTTTTGTTTTGAATTATAATTAGATTAATATATTCACATTTTTTTAAATAAATTAAATAATATTAAAATAATTAACATAATAAATACAATTAAAAAAAATTATAATTAAAAAAAAAACATATATATAAAAATAAAATAAAAAATAAAAACATTCATAACAAATTTAAAAACCTGAAAGAAAAAAAAATATAAATAATAGAGAAACAAAAATATGAAGAATAATAAGAAAAAGTAAGGATAAATATTTAAGGAGGGACACACAAATTGTAATGTAGTGATTTAAAATTGCATTGGGAATAATATTCCTCTAACTTTATAGTCACCTTGAGCTAGTAACTTCATAACAAATTGTAATTTTCAGGTTTAATGTTTATGATTATTTTATTGCAAATTGTAATTATTTCATTTGAAAAAATTGGAAATTTGAAGAGTATTTTATAATGAAAAGCAATAGGATACATTATTTTCAATGGAAAAATAATTAAATGTTATTCTCCATATAATAATATGATTTCGGGAAATCAAGTAGTTTTATTAATTTTAATATTGATATAATGAAAAATAATAGGATGCATTGTTTGGCAATGATTAGTTAAGAGAAAACACCAGTTCTTAATTATTAGGTCATCTCAAATGATCAAATTTATCATATACATAATCATGTTCATTTAAATTTTTCACTAAATATTCTTAAATTGAAACCAACCTAAATCCTTCTTAACTCCAGATCTATCAAACTCTAGAAACCTCAAATCCCTCAAAATACAATTTTTTCCTCAAATTTATAATAAAAAAAATTGTGCTTTTAAAATTTTAATTCCTCTTAAAACTTGATAAATCTTGAATTAAAAAATTTATTGTATTGTATTTAATAAATCCTAATTTTTAGATGGTATTCCATTTTTTAATTTGATTTTTTATTATTACTCCACCGCTCACACCCCAATGTGATTGATTCTGAAAAAATCTAAATTAATTTATTATATTGTATTTAGTAATCCATAATTTTTGTATGGTATTGAATTTTTTAAATTTATTATTTTATTATTACTCCACAGCTCACACCTCAATGTGACTCTGAGTGTTGCAATTGTTTTAAGCTCCAAAAGACAACCTAAAGATCTTCCCAGTGCTGTGATTATTTTGCTTGCAAAGGATGCTGTTTTACTAATATCATGGCGACAAACGATAGCTTTTCTGCAATTGTTCCGCCATGATGACTTGTTGAATTATGCCAGATATCCCACTAAATAAATGGTTTCTGCATAACGAATATCAGCATCACTATGGAAGCTTGCTTACGTTGCTTCCAACAGTTTTGAGAATTGTTTGTTTTTATATATTGTATGGCCGTCACTATTTAATGTTCTGTGTATGATTGATAATGCACGCGCGCCAATGATGTAAGTCGACTTTCTTCGATGGTTGCTTCCTTCTTTATCATCACTATCTCCCCGTTAAGTTGATTAGTCAATGACTATAATTACCAATTGTATTGATGGCAATGATTATAATTGATAGTGTGTTTAGTGTTGTTGGCAGCAAAAAGGTAAAAAATTGTCGGCAGAAGAAAATAAAAAGGATGAAATGTTTAAAAAAAAAAGAGATTGATAAAGATGATAAGCTATATTTTATTATAATATAATTCTAATGTTAAATATGAAATTGATGTATGAGATTTCTTTGTTTGTATGATAATGGATTTATTTCTTTCAACTTTTTGACTTTTATAGAAACTTATATATACATTTAATCATATTATTAATGAGAAGTGAATCTATATATATATATATATATGAAAAAAGTACTTATATTCCATTGAATATAAAAATAACAATACAACGAAAAATTAAAGAGGTAGAAGAGCCAAATCCACATCAAAGGTTACAAACTATCCAAACAAATCTGAACAAAGAGACAACAACTAAACAGAGGCCAACAACCCAAAACTAAAAGCAAAGCTAATCTGAACAAACAAAATTAAATTAGTAAATGGGAATGAAAAAATCATTTCAATAAGCTCCATTCACCATTTTTCGGATAAATAACTCCTTCTTCCAAGGGTGAAGCTTGTAAATCCAAACGATCAACTTCCATATTAAATTCCCTGTAAATGTGCCTGGTGAAATCTACTTTAAAATTACAAATTCTACATTGCCAAAAATCGAGAGCTACTATTTTAAACAAACACTTATTTAAAGCCCAATCGATCATCCACTTTGAATCTCCATAGACGTGTAAGTGTTCCAACTTCTGAACTCGGGCGAAGAATAAGAACACCCAAAGACCCAAAAGTTCATCCTTAGAGTTTGTTCAAGATCCAACATTTAACATGAGGAGAAAAAGATTCTTAGTCTGAATATTTGAAGGAACGCCCTTTAAAATAATGGTAGCAAACTAGAAAGTTTGAAGGATTATTTCTATAGAAGGGCTACCTTGAAGAAGCCTGAATAAAGCTATTAAGCATGAAAAACAGAGAAGTCATAACGTAAATTTTATTTGGGCAATGATGTTAATGAAGTTTCGGGTAGAATAGACACCTGAAACCGATGAAAATGTCGAGGGAAGCTTCTCTGGAAGGCTTGAAACTGGTGAGATTCAATAATTACGTGAACCATACTAAATAAAATGCAAAAGACATTTGCGGGACCTTGAACAGGCCTACTTTACCTCGAACTTACCTAAATGGGGAACTGCCGATGCGCAGTCGGAACAAGGAAACTTAGCAGATTTGTATCACACAGGAATAGTGTGAACTATTTGCCTATATTAAGCCTCGACGATTGTAATAATGTGAAAATTTCAAGAACCATAGACCCTTATAAAATTTCAAACGTTCCAAAGAGAGAACTTTTTACATTACGTAATGTTTCATGGAAATTAATCATTATCTTAAAGAAGAGTTGTCTGTCACACGGGAGAACGGATCTGCGCCGTCAGATCTTGGATGAAATCCCATCAACCGTTAGATATAGACAAGTTGCGCGGGGTTTAATCCCTAGCGTGCATAGGAGGAATCATCGGGAATTCTAAGTCATCAGGGTTTTGTGAAGTAGAAAATCGAGACCTTGCGGTTCTTGAAATTTCGAGAACGGATCCTAGCCATTGATCTCGATAGGACATGTGTCAGCGTTTTGGGAGGTGTCAAGATTTTACCATCGGAGATTTGGGGAGTATAGAACTGTTGCAACACGAAATCGTGATACACGATTTCTCGATTAGATCTGGACCGTCCATTGTGCAAGACGCGTGTGAGGAGATCCCGTAGAGTCGGGGATCGAGAAATCAGGGTTTTCGGAGACGAGACTCATGCATATTGAAATCGCGATACGTGATTTCTCAATCAGATTTGGACCGTCCATTGTGCAGGACGCGTGTCAGGAGATCTCGTAGAGTCAGGGATCCAGAAATTAGGGTTTCCGGAGACGAGACTCATGCATATTGAAATCGCGATACGTGATTTCCCGATCAGATATGGACCGTCCATTGTGCGAGGACGCGTGTCAGAGGATCCCGTAGAGTCGTGGATCGGGAAATCAGGGTTTTCAAAGATAAGGAAACCGCGTCGCTGGGAATCGCGATCGGCGATATCCCAACGGTGACGTAAGCATGGTGGGACCACTAAAGTCGGAGTGAAGGATAGGTGTCTGTCATCTGGGAAGAGTCGGGAAACCCGTAGGAAAATCCCGATATAATCAGGACCGTCCATCTGCGAGGACAGGTGGCAAAGGATCGAGCGCCGTCGGAGTTTTGTTCTTCGGAGTTTTCGAGGGTAAGGAAATTGCGCAACAGGAAATCGCGATCCACGATTTCTTGATGAGATCTGAGTTGTTCATTACGAGGACGCGTGTCAGGGGATCCCGAGGGATCGAGGTTCGACATTTCGGGATTCTCGGTGACGAGAAAATCACGTCAGGAGAACTCGCGAACCCCGAAGGCCCGGCGTAATTAACTTAACACTTATACCTTCGTTAAGGATTAATTAATGACTGTTTAATTAAGACTTAATTATATCGCAAAATCGGAGATCGGGAATCCGTGAGGGCAGGAGACTCTCGGCAGCGGGCATAAGGAAGCCCCGAAACCCAAGTGGGGATAAGGCAGTTAGGAGCCAAAGGCCATGAGAAATACAGAAGACAAGGTATATGCATCTAACTACATGCATATGCAGAGACGAATATAATTATAAATATAAATGAAGTAAATTAAGAACAGAATGCCAAAATCCGTACAAAATGGGAATTACAAGCAAATCATTTTGTTCAAAAGAGAAAATTACCATTCATTACCACCACGTAAGGAAGGCTTATGCAAATTCCTGATACAAATAACCACACGTTCTTCATGAAGATACTGAAAGTGTGCACAACATGCGGGCTAAATCGTACCTCTCACTATAGTTGAGGGAGAGCTCCGCAAAATGTATAGACAAGGGACTGGTTCCCAACAATTCAGGGAAAAGAGACTCCAGGTCCAGGATCTTGTTAGGGGCCACATCAATATACTTTGTTTCTGCAAAATGAACTGGAGCATATACAGTAATACCCAGCACTAGCAAGGTGCTCAGAACGATGGTGAGGATGTGAGCCATGGCAAGGGAGATTCTGGAAACCTCTGAGTAGAGCAGAGGCAGAGCTATGATGGACAAAGACTGATGCGAGGCAAGTCCCAGCGGATGAGAAAGTGGGATAGAGGAAGGACGCGTAGAGAGTTGAAAGGCTGATAGGTGGAGAATGATGAGGTTAGATACAAGGGAGCTTGAGGAAGCCAGACGAGCACGTGGAACCCATGCGTGCCCAAATTCTGTGTGCACATTTAAACTAATTTTTTTATATATATTATAAATTATTAAGAATAATATAAAATAAATTAAATAATTTAGTATAAATAATTATATATATATAAATAAGGTCAAGTTAGTATAAATTAATGAAAGGTTAATTGGGTTGAGAATTACTTAAATTAATTAAGTATTCATTTAAGTATAAGGTTAATCTACCTTAAAACTTGATGTTGACCAAGCTTAGACGCTTCAACCTACCCCAAACCTAGCCAATTCCCCTGATGGAGTAATGTCTGTTTACAGACAAGTAAAGAAAACTTAGGCCTAACCCTGTTTCTAAGTTAAGTAGCACCAATTTGAAATGTCCTTGAACTCACCCGGATAACTTTGGGATGATCCAGGTTAAGTCATACAAGATGGCCAGGAATCGAAGGGGTCGAGGAAGGGGAGCGTCGTCACAGACATCGCCGACGCCACCCACACCATCAACACCACCAGCACCACCAGCACCATCGCCCGAACTAGCCCTCATACTGCACTCGTTGGAGGCCATTAACGAGACTTTAAAGGGGCACCAACCAGCAGGGACTGAAGTGGAACCCCCACCATCTGGAACGGGTAATCCAGAAGCATCAAGGAACTCAAGGGGAGAATTTCCACCTGAAGACATTGCAAGAGAGTTGCAGAAGATGAAACTTCTGGAGTTTGTCGGAGGTCACGCCAGTGAATGTGCAGAAGCATGGTTGGAAGGTATGACAAGGTGTTTTTCCTTAAGGGGCTATGCGTCCAACTCGAAGGCAAGGATTGCAATCTTCCAGTTAAGAGATAGCGCCTTGAACTGGTGGGGCAACTTGGAAAGACAACTGCACCTTACCGCAGACACAATATCTTGGGAAATTTTCGAGGAGAGGTTCCGAAGGAAGTATCTACCAGCTTACTACGAGGAGAAACAGGTAGGGGCATTTCATGCCTTAGTACAAGGAAACAAAACTGTGGAAGAATATGAGATCAGGTTTATGGAACTGGTCAAGTATGTTTCATATATGGACAGTGACCAGCGATAGGCAGAGCGCTTCATTTATGGATTGAAACTAAAGATAAGAGCTATGGTGCAGATGTGGAAACCATCTTCAGTAGCGAAGGCGGTATAAAGTGCGCGTTACGTGGAAGAACACATGAACTTAATAGGGGGTACAAGGTCGACATTTCCACATCGCCCAGGATTTGTAGGAAAGACCCCGAGGAAATTTCCTAGGGGAGGGGGCTCAAGGCCACCGCCTTATGGTAACAAGTTTGTGCCAAGGACAGTAGCTGCAGGGAATTCAATGGAAACTAGTGCAACATCTCGTTCATCGCCAACGATACAGACAGGTCCACAACCATCTCTAGGAACAACAAGTAGGGGCAGGGGTTCCAGAGGAAGGAACTCGTTTAGGAATCAGTCACATAACAGTGCACCGGTTCAATCTCGTATTGCCTGTTGGAGATGCGAAGGACCCCATTACGAGTGGGACTGTCCAGAGTTACAATCAGGGTTTGTGCATAAAGGAGGAAAGGCACCAATGGGGAGGTCAAGTGGCAACCACCAAATTTACGCAGCGGTTAATAACTGCCAAGCCGAACATCAATCCACCGTAGTGGATTCGTCAGGTACGCTAAATCATATTAATGTTAAGATTTTGTTTGATTCTGGAGAGACATATAGTTTCATTTCACCATCTGCATTAGAAAAGAGTGGGCTGGCAGCCTATGAGCATGATGAATTTAAACAAGTTGAGATGGCTTCAGGGGAAAAACAAGTTGTAGGGCCTAGTGTCGATAATTGCATAGTAGACCTAGGAGTGTGCACTACCAGGTTGAAGGTATACATCACTGCTCTTGGAGAATATGACCTAATCATTGGAATGGATTGGTTAGCAGCTCATCGAGCATTGGTAGATTGTTTCTCCAAGAAAGTACTTTGTATTGATGATGAAGGAAGACCAATAGAGATCCAAGGTGTACAGAGAAAAGTGTCATTACGCTTTATATCAACTATGAAGGTAAAGCGATGCTTGAGAGAAGGGTGTCGACTTTATTTTGTAGAGGCAGTGAAAGAAAGGAAAGGACCCTCATTAGATCAATATCCAGTATTGTCACAATTTCCAGATGTTTTTCCGGACGAGTTACCAGGGTTACCTCCTGAAAGGGAGCTTGATTTTACTATTGAGCTTAAACCTGGTGCAGAACCAATATCCAAGACTCTGTATAGGATGACAGCGTCGGAACTTTGTGAATTGCAAATGCAGTTGAAGGAGTTACTAGAATTAGGGCTAGTAAGGCCCAATGTCTCACCTTGGGGCGCACCGATAATTTTTGTAAAGAAGAAGGATGGATCCTTACGACTGTGTATAGACTACAGGGACTTGAACCGTGCTACAGTGAAGAATAGGTCCCCTATGCCGAGAATAGATGACCTCTTTGATCAGATGAAAGGACCAGCGGTATTCTCAAAGATCGATTTACGATTTGGGTATCATCAGTTAAGGATTAAGGAAAGTGATATCCCAAAAACTCCCTTTCGAACTTGATTTGGACATTACGAGTTTTTTGTGGTACCTTTTGGATTGACTAATGCACCAACAGTGTTCATGAGCCTCATGAACGACGTATTTCGAAAGTATTTAGATCGATTTGTACAAGTTTTTTTGGATGACATTCTCATCTATTCCAGGAATGAAAGAGAACATGCAAGATACCGGATATATAAAATATGTAGAACAGAAACGAAATGCTAGAAATGATAGAATAACAGTAAAATATCCATCATAATCTTCACAATACACAGAAATGATATACGAAATAGCAACAGAAATAGCACTTTGAATCAGATAGCAATGTTCA
>ML783515.1:616117-629786 GCA_009831015.1 Picea engelmannii
ACCTAAATTATTAAAGGATGACAGTTTGACTATTAGTATGTGCACGAGATTTGCATGTACTAGCTACACATGCATTCCTTATACACATACACTAGTATGTATGAGTTTCTTGACTTACTTACTGATAATGTCAGTTACTTGTTATGAAGGTGTGCACCATGTTCTTTTCCTTTGTACCATCAGACACCTTAAACTTCGAGACGAAGTTTCTTGAAGGGTGGGTGTATGTAACAACCCTAATTGGATACATGCTTAAAGATTATTAAGTAAGATTTAATTAAAGAAATTAATTATGGTTAACTGAGCAAGAATTCAAACTACAGATCACATTTAATGACCTGTGAAATAAAATTAAAAGATCAATGAAAAATGATATAAAAATGGTGGCGTATGCAGAGAGGGATAGCCATGGATCCCGAGAAGATAAAATATTAACTCATGACGAAGGATGGGGGACAGAGGGTGGTTGGGTAGTAAATGCGTGAGTCGGCAGGGAGGAATAAGGGACGGGAAGAGGGGGATGTACGCACCATTCGACGGGGAGGGGACGAAATGGATGCTGGGGACGATTGTGTTTTGTTGTGACCAACGAGTTTCTGTGCACTATTGTATTTTGTGGACTTTTGGACTACTGTGAGCACGAAGTTTTGAGACTATGGATTTTGATCAGGGGAGGCACTGAGTTGCTAGAGGTTTTGGGCATGGAGGGACAGGATATCCGTAGATATCTTGGAGCTAGGTAGTTTTCCTAGTTGGCAGGGAGGACAGTAGTTTTGGGCAGTTATTTTTCTGTTTGTGGCAGGGTTGATCTGTGTAGCAGGGAGTAGAAAGGCAGCAGCAAAACAAAGAGGCAAAAGAAATTAGCATCAGATCCAGGTACTTGTTAAGTTGTGTATTTATTTCATACTGTAAATAATTTAGTATTTATTAATAAATCCAAGTTATTGAAGTTGTTGCTATAAAAGTCAATATCATGTTATGAAGTTTTGTTTCAGTTTACTTTCTTAAAATGTTTAGGACACTTAATGATGTTTATAATTATATGGGCATTACATGAACGCCAACTCAAAGGCCTTTGTTATAATTGTGATGACAAATATTTCCCAAGCCACAATTGTAAGGAGCAAAATCTTTTTATGGCCATCTTTGAGGATATTTCGGAAGAGAATGTCGAAACTCCCCTTGTGTCTGAGTCACCTGAAACCACTGACATAACCCCTCCCTTAGACCCTCCCGAAGTAGAATCAGTCATTTCCCTTAATGCTCTCACTGGCTTCTCTCCTCCCCAAACCCTCAAGCTAATCGGTTACATCAAGCATCAGAAGGTCATCATTCTGGTTGATAGTGGAAGCACCCATAATTTTATTCATCACTGTATTGCCCAAGAAACTCATTGCTACATCCATGCCATCAATAATTTCCAAATCATGATTTCCAATGGTGGCTCCATGAAATGTGGAGGGTGTTGTGAAAATGTGTGTCTCCAAGTTGGTGACTACAACCTGAAATCTCATATGTTTGCTATCGACATGGGCGATTGTGACATTATGTTGGGTGCAAACTAGATAAGGACTTTCGATCCCATTCTCATGAATTTTAAGGAATTAACCATGCAATTTGACCAGGAGGGCCACCAATATAAATTCCAAGTCATCACCATTGGTTCACTTGAGATCATTAGTTCCCATCGCATGGAAAAGCTACTCAAAAAGGGTCATTCTCGTGTTATTGCCCAACTGCATGCCATACAAGCAATAGAGACACCCTCGGCGTTTCAAGACCTCCAATCCATCCTTTCTAAACATCAAGTGGTATTTTACACTCCCCAGGGACTCCCTCATTCCCGTGGTGTTCATGATCATTCCATTCCCCTTCTACCCGGAATCCTTCCTCCCAATATTCGTTCGTATCATCATCCCTTTTCTCAAAAAAATGAAATTGAGAAAATGGTCCAGGAACTCCTTAATGAAGGCATTATCCACACTATTATGAGCCCATACTCTTCTCTTGTGGTCATGGTCCTGAAGAAAGAAGGTTCTTGGCGAATATGTCCTGACTTCCGTGCCCTCAACAAACTTACCATTAAAGATAAATTTCCCATTCCTATCATTGATGACCTCTAGGATGAATTGAGTGGCGCCCAATTCTTTACTAAACTTGATCTTCATTCGGGCTACCACCAGACATGTATGAAAGAGGCAGACATTCCCAAGATTGCCTTTAGAACTCATGAGGACCACTATGAGTTTTTGGTCATGTCCTTTCGCTTGTGTAATGCCCCCTTCACCTTCCAAAGCCTCATGAATCATGTCTTCCGTCCTTTTCTACATAATTTTGTCTTAGTTTTCTTTGATGATATCCTCATCTATAGAAAAACCTGGACAAACCATCTTGCTCATGTGGATCGAATTCTCCATCTACTCTCTCAACACCAACTTTTCCTGAAACAGTCTAAATGTGCTTTTGGCGACTCGGAAGTAGAGTACATGGGTCATCTGGTTGGCAAGGATGACATTAGGGTGGATCCTAAAAATATTGAAGCTATGAAATACTGGCCTCACCCAAAGACTCTTAAAATATTGCATGGATTTCTGGGCTTAACAGGTTATTATCGCAAGTTTGTTAAGAATTATGGAAAGATTGCAACACCTCTTGCTTCTCTCCTAAAAAATAACTCTTTCACTTGGACTCCAACCATTGCTCAAGATTTTCAAACCTTGAATATGGACATGTGCACCACTCCAGTATCGACCCTTCCTAATTTCACAAAGACCTTTGTCTTGGAATGTGATGCTTTAGGGAAAGGAATTGGTGTTGTCCTTATGCAAGAGGGTCGGCCTTTGGCCTTTAACAACAAGCAACTATCTGAAACAAATATGGGAAAATCAATCTATGAAAAGGAAATGCTGGCTATTTTGCATGTCATTGATCTGTGGTACCCTTATCTATTGGGGCAATGCTTCCAAATTAAGATAGACCATCAAAGCCTGAAGTATTTTCTGGAACAACTCATTTCCTCCCCGGAGCAACAAAAATGGGTGACTAAGCTCTTTGGATATGATTATGTGATCATTTGCAAGAAATACAAAGACAATGAGGTTGTGGATGCACTTTCCCAAAAATATGAAGATGAAGGATCCATTTTTTCTCTTTCCTTCATTGTACCATATTGGCTCCAAGCCGTTTTCCAGGAA
This sequence comes from Picea engelmannii, assembly GCA_009831015.1. NCBI lineage: Eukaryota > Viridiplantae > Streptophyta > Pinopsida > Pinales > Pinaceae > Picea > Picea engelmannii. The sequence goes on from ML783515.1 coordinate 619,312, forward strand.
TGGCTACAAGATCCCAAAAGTTCACATCTGATCCAACAATTATAGTCCAATGCTCTAGCTTCCACAAGGTACTCTTGGCTCCATTATGAGCTTCGATACAAAGGCCGTTTGTATTTAAGTAAACAATCAAAACTTAAATCCTATATTCGAATTTAAGTTTTGATACAAAGGTCGTTTGTATTTAAGTAAACAATCAAAACTTAAATCAGAACAATATATTCGAATGTAATAAAGGTCAATATTAATAAGGCCTTGCAATAAAATAGAATAAGTCGAATGTAAGAAGACTTAATAGAAGATTCCACTTCTAGAAGGATCTTCCTCTAGATGTTTTTTTTATAGACATATTTAGTGTAAATAGAAGTTAAGGGTATGAGAACCCTAGCTTGGTTATTATTGTAATAGAGCTATGCTCGACTGGAGGTTGTCACCTTGAAGAGGCCTGTGAACATTCCTCTCATAATCAAAGTGTTATTTATGTTTTTATTCTTATATCATTTCAGTGTTATTGTGGTGATTGTTCTGGTTATATTGTTGTTATTCTGTCATTTCTAGCATTTTATTTCTGTTCTTCATACTTTTTATATCTGGTATATTACAGGGAATCCCTGCTTGACTGCTAAATTGAAGAGCTTGTGTATGTGAGGGATAAGGATAGACCGTCTAATTTTAAAAGTTTCATCTTGGTAGCCATCAATGTCCTTAGCTTTCCCATTTTCAAGCCACTTAACCCTGAACTCTATATCATCTAAATAAAAACTTCATCCTCTATAGAGATAATCGGAATGGTGTCCATGGAATTAGGAAACTCGTAAATAATTTTAAGGTAGGAATTTTAGTTCCTTAATGGAATCATATTATTTTGTTGTCATCTTTAACGTAATTACAATCTTACATATAACTTCATGTTCTTATGTGTTTTCTTTAAAGATAAATGAATATATTTATTATAACACAGGAAAATAAATTCAACTTCTTGTCATCTTTAACATAATTACACTCTTACATATAACTTCAATCGTGAATCATATATTAATTATATTTTTATGAATTTTAATTATATACCTGATCTCTTTTCTTCAAAACTAAATGAATAGATTCATTACAATATAGAAAAATAAATTCAACGTCTTCTCATCTTTAAAATGATTACAACTTTACAAATAATTTCACTATTGAATACAAACATTTTTGGGACACATACATTTTTAGTCCCTACCTTAACAAGGGACTATAAAATTCACTTGGGGTCAAGGAATGTTTTGGTAAAATTTATTTTATTTTATTTTAGAAGTAAATTTTTTTATTAGTTGAACATCATTGATGTGACTAATTAACCCATGTGTTATGAGGAAAATGACTCTATGGTATGGGGTAAACCACAAAAGATGGAATGACTACATAAATGAACTCTAATCCCAAGTATGCTATATAAATAAAAATGATAACAAGACAAGATAAAGAGCCTACCTCGTATGGACAATCAATGAATACCACCATTGAGAAATTGACTCAAAGCTTTATACCTGAAACTTGTCCTCAACAATCAAGATACGCAAGAATATGATGATAATATATAATGTTAGCACATACAATATCATAATACATTAACATTCATAACAAATATGCCCATGGAATAATAATTCAAATATTTGCAAGACATCAATTGGACGAGAAAATAGTATTTTTATTAAAAAAATGATTAACAAAAGTGTATAAGTGACAAAACTCTATGTCGACACATCTAAGAACCAAGAAACTAAGCCCCTTCCAACTGGGCCTTCACCACTTCAATCCTCCACTAAAGGCAAGCTCATATAAGAGAGACAATGAGGTTCTCCATCAAAGACAGAAGAACTTCAGGGCTGAACAATGTGTTCAAACTTTAAAGGTCAAAGGGATGCAGACTCAATGTGAAGTGAAAATTTCTCGAGAGTATCTTTTCTCTCAAAAGTTGAATTCTCTCCTCCTCCATGGTTTGGATATGGCCCAATTTATAGCCTTCAAATGGAACTGAATGGCCGAGTCGAAACGTTTCCAGTATATGGGAGGTCAAGGATCATGGATCTTGTGACGTGACATGGAAACCCAACACAAATTTTAGTTTTAAGCACCAAACTCGATGTATAGAGTTGTAGTGGTGCAACCTACGTATACACATGATGCCTAACTTGTAGGGTGCATATACGTGGAAAAATATGATTTTTTGGCTCTGGGAAGTGCAAAAAGGGACTTCAAGTATGCATAGGGAAATGGAAATGCCCTTTGCTAAAGTTGCATGGGGTGAGAAAAAACTTTCTATACCATATTCCCCATAATGTGTGAGGTCATAGGAGTATCTGAGATGGCCAAAATACATTATAATTCCTAGAAATGGAGTAATGGAGATTCAACTAGAATACCTAGTTTCTCATGAGAATATTATAATCCATAATGACTTTGTACAAATGGTTGCCAATTTTAATTACACTTCAAATCCATGTGGAAATATACCAAACAACTGTTCATGGCCATAAATATGCAATACAAAGTAGATACATGCCATAGTTTGTCATAGTCACGAACAAGGCCCAGTGAAAACCAATCTCAAAATCAATCTGAAGATATATGTATACAATGGAGTATAATTTGATATCCCATTATCACTGAAGTCATATAGGTATTGGTCCAATGAATGATAGAAGCACCTCAAGAAATTTTCTAATGTCTTCAAGTATTCTACACAATCCACCAAAGGTGCAAGTCTACATCATGTGAATATAGGAGTTGAGGTCGAACACAATGAGACTTTGTTTGATTATGGGTCATAAAGGTATATCGTTAACAAATGTGAGATAACCTACCGATAATAAAAGTAGGTATCAAGGCACCGAGTACATTCTTACAAGTGTGAATAAAGGTGTTGAGGTCAAACACTTGAAGAATCCATCGATCAGAAGACATTGATGAATTCTCAATTGTCGATGGAAGGAGAACCTGCCACTAATGACTGCAAGCCTCTAGGTACTCATAAGACTCTAGGCTTCATTTAAAAAATATATGAGCTGAATTCGATGGAAGGAGACTCACTGAAAGGAGAGCATTAACAAATCTCTCATTAGTCAAAACGAGGTACAAAGCAATAGCTTGATGATTTGGTGGAAGTCGGACGAAGAGGATTTTCATGAACCAATGACCCTATGTGTCTTTTGAATGCACCAAATGCAATTAGTGAATGAAAAATACCCTTTAAATATCATCCAATAAGGAATATTTCCGACAAAGGAGAGGAAACCACCAATAAGGCTAATGGAAATCAAGACACTACATGAATCCCAATGTGTGAATAGATTTATTATCGTCGAACACAAGGGAAATGATTTGAGTGTGAGGGAATTTTTATTAGCAACTAGGAAATCATGCAATATGGAGGAAGCCTTACAGGAAGAGTGTAAAGGAAAATTAAATACATGGAGAGGCCACAACAATGGATCTATGTGTGAGGGGTGAAATCTCAGTAGCTAGGAAAACGTGTTGGATGGAGGGCACATCATAGGAACAATAAAAGGAAAATTAGCAAGGGAGAGGGGTGTATCTCTTGGGAAACTCATGCTCCTTTATTAAAAATGAATCCCTTACGTGCTCCTTCACATTGCCAACAATTGAGGGAGAAATTGATACACACACCCAACATAAATGAGATGTGCATTAGTTCCTTTGGTGCCCACTCTCTCTCTCAACAATCACAGAAGAAAAAACGAAAAATAAATTACCTCTCAACTATTCTCAGAAACATAAAAATGATTTACACACAAAAGACATGAATAAGCATGGAGAATCAGAAAAAACTTCATCATAGGTATTAGAATATTGTATCCCTTCTTAAACAATCAAGTTGATCTTGTACAAACGATAAATGTTTCTTTATTCTTCTACATTTCTTTGTGCAATCATATTGGCAAGAGAAATTTATCGTAGTGTTTACTGGCACAACTAGCTATTCACTAAAATAGACATTTCCATTATTTACTTAGACTAGCGAATGCTTTATTGTAATAAAATATTGATTGACATTGACAACGACCCAAAAAATATCATATAATTACTTATCCTTCTCCCCTTGGTTGTTGCAGATAACTTGTACTCTATTGTGTGCTTCCTAAGGAAGGTTGATGTCCTTCCTTATTGGGCCAATTCCTCCCTTCTTAGATCCAGAAGAGTCCCTTCTTCCACCACCAACAAAGGGAACTACCATTGCCTTGTCTCGACTGCCATCCACTTTTCATGTCTCTGGAGTTTGGCATTGTTGACCGACCAGGTATGAAACATGATGTTGCTTGGCACAATCCGGTGTTACTTGCAAGGAAGTTGTGACTGGAGTGTGTTTTTGTGATAAATTATGAAAACCACTATGGTCAACCTATTGTTCTTGATATTGCTGTGTTGATCCTGATGTAGTCAAAATGAGAGGCATCTTTGTGGGCACCCTATACTGAAATCCAAGACATACCTCGAAAGGTAGGAAGTCTTTGGAAGAGTGAGTGGCCTTGTTGTAAGGGTGCCACTTTTGCAAATTCGACATCAGGAGGTGGAATTATTTGGCCTAGTGGTGGTGATTAAATTTGTTTATGGACAGGGTATCATACTGGTAAGTCACTGAGTGACCTCCCTGTTTACGCATCACTCCAGGAGAAAAATAAAAGGAAATTTGGGGTAAGGGATAGAAATATTTAATTGTTTCTTGGGTTCGAGAATGATAATAGGTCACTAGAGGACGTTCAATAGTGTCTTGGGTAACCATGCGAGATTATGGAGCATTGGGTAATGATGCATCATGAATGATATCGATGGATGGATCAAGGGATCGAGAGGGTGGGATCCTGGAGGGACATTTTGAGACATTGGAAAATTATAGGAGTAGAGGAAGTATTATGGAGGTGTATGATTAGTGAGGTTCTCGGGCTAAACATGGTGGGTCAAACACAAAGAGACATTGTTGGTATTGATAACATGGTGAGTGTTTGTGGTATCGGTTCATGGTGGTAGTGAAGTGATAGACAATGAAGTAAGTACATAGGTGTGCCCAACCTCCTGAAGGTGGTACTGATGAGTCTTGGCATGATACACCACTTGTCAATCTTATTGGTAAGGAAGACCGAGAGGTATATCAACATAATATAATGGTGACATGTCACAGATCACAATGTCTCGAAAAGGACCAATGGAAAATGTGACGATGCAACATCGAGCAATAGTAATGCAAGGACCACCCTTCTGTACCCATCCAATTTGATAGGGATTAGGGTATGGGGTGGTGGGGAGTTGCAGATGTTGAACTGATTCGTTTGATATCATATTAGTTTGACTTCCATTGTCCAAAATGAGAGTGGGGGGATCATTTTTAATTTGGAAGTTGTGAGTGAATAGGGGAACGTTATGGCGAATTGGTTCTAGTGTAGTCATGAGAATGAGGGATGGGTTAGATTCGGTGGGGTTGGGAGAGAGATGAATTTTGGTTTATTGGGAAACTTAGTGGGTGTAGCCTCCACAAACAATGTTTGCTGGGGGTGGATATTTTTAATGGCTTAACAATTGACAGAGTTATGGGAGTTGGTCTTGTGAATATTACACCAAACTACATTTTTGGTCGCCAACAAGGAAGAAGGATAAGGTTGAGAATGAGAAGGGGGTGGGTTATCATCCTGGGTTCAATTTGGAGGATATCAAATGTGAGGAGCCACCTTACTTTCTACGACCAAGGCCCATAAGAAATCCTTGTCCAGAGAAGCATTGTAAAAAATATCTACCTCCCATTAGAGAGATAACAATAAACCAGTTTTGAAATTAATTATTAATACATCGTCTGGTTCGTTGACATGTAGCTGGATGCGCAACTTGTAGAATACATCAATGTATCCTTGAAATGATTTATTTGAAAGTTGATGGAGTTTTAACCACTTTTTGAGAAAAATCAGAAGATATCCTGGAGAGTAGAAGTGGCCCCTCAATTCCTGACAGAATGTATCACACAATGCAATGCAGTCATTTTTCGGGGAAGATGGTGTACCGAGATTGACTATAAATTTTGATCTTTCCAATTATGTGTCCCACCAGGTTTGTGTGGTTACTTCTAGTTGAAGGTTGGATATCTACAATTGTGTGGCCTCTTACATCTTAGGTGAGGTCTTGAATTAAGTGGAGAGGCTACATATCTAGGAATTGACCGTCTCTCCATTCATTTGGCCCACACAATTTGGTAGCTGAAAGCAGGTTCCCTCTACATGGTCGCTGGAGTTCGTTTTTGTTTTAGTCGAATCAGTTCTTGGAGAGCCAATGCCAAGTCTGCAACTGGAGTTGATGTGGCTGCCTTGGATTCCTCGCTAGAGGCCTCTTCTTGAGGAATCATGGTCAGCAGGCACTGAATAGACCCTAAGGAGGGAGTGAGAGTAACCCAGAGAAGGGTGAAATGAAAAATATAAGAAAAAGCCTGAGAAGTAGTATGAAAACCAAAAAAAAAAAATCTGATGGGTGAAGTTCTTGGTCCCAAGGAAAAAACTTGCTCTAATACCAATTGATCTGAGTGTGAGGGAATTTTTCTTAGCAACTAGGAAATCGTGTAATATGGAGGATGCCTTACATGAAGAGTGGAAAGGAGAATTAAATAGATGGAGAGGGCTCAACAATGGATCTGAGCGTGAGGGGTGAATTATCAACATCTAGGAAAATGTGTTGGATAGAGGGCACATCACAGGAAGAGTAAAAGGAGAATTAGCAAGTGAGAGGGGCATATCTCTTGGGAAAATCATGCTTCTTTATAAAAAAAAAATCCCTGACGTGATCCTTCACGCTACCAGTAGTTGAGGAAGAAATTGATACACACACTGATCTAAAAATTAAATAAGACTTGAAATCTTGAAATTATTTACAGGTAAATTTTATGTGTTAAAAGAAAATGGATCAACTTTGCAACACATTAATTAAATGATTACTCATGCAAGATACAAATGGACAACAGCATAATCATTGAACATAAGCACATAAACACAACAATTGATAAAGGAGTTCACCCCTCTCTTGGGCTACATCTCCTGGTCCAACTTCTAATGGATCATTATTATTAATTGCTCAAAGTGCTCAAAAACATGCCTTACAATGCTCAAACTAACCAAATAACTGCTCCAATGGCTTCAGAGCATCCAAAAACCCCTAGCTGGGATTTTTCGGCACCTCAATCGGTCGAAAAACGAAGAAGTTAGGCCTCTTGGAAGTCCCCCCTTCAAGCTTGTTGTCTCTGCATCTACAAAACACACCCTTGTAACATGAACCTGGCACACACGCAATTTAAAGCGTGAAAACCCAGCACTGGGTGCAACCGCGCCAAAGGTGTGAACTGTAGGATGGTTATGGGTGCACCAGCCCCTAATCGCCTAGCACCTGAGCACATGAGGGTCCATATGACCTCACGTTATGGAAAAAGGGATAAGCATTTCAAAACTGTTTCAAAATTCCGTGCGCTCCCGGTTGTGGTCATATGGATAAAACCATGCGATCGAGCTCCAATCAACACATAAATCTGCACGCCATTTACCAGGGTATGGGCATATGTAATATGGAAAAAACCATAGGTCAGGGCTAAGCCCCGGCCCGACCCTCCGTCGACATACACATAAATCGAACTTATATAATTTTGAAACCATATAGCTAATAGGAAATAATGTATGGTGTGCTGGTAAGGTGGCCATTGCCAAATATTTACACCGGTGGGGAGGTCCGAGGGTCGAACCCCACGGACTCCAATAAAATTTTACATAACAAACCAAAAGCCAATAAAGGGGTGCCACGTGGCAGCCCATGACTGGGCCACGTGGCACCTTACCATTGACCAACAAGACACTACGTGTCGCATTTCGATTCGACCACATTTTCCATTCAGAATTTACCACACCATCATATTCCATGTCAGCGTATGGTCGTACGTCCCTGCCACGTCAGCCTGTACGGATTGTACAGTCAACGTCCTTTTTTTTTTGCCTGTTTAGCTATTCGAAAAGATCGCAATATCTCTCGCTCCCGATGTCTGTTTGAGACGAAACAAGTTGCATTGGGTTCATAAAGACGAGGCCTACGCTCTCGTCCAGTTTGAAGTGATTCCAAACAATTTGAATTTTTGAGCAAAATTTGATCCCCTTATCACACCTCCCTATTGGGAAGCTTTTGGACCTCCAAAAGACTATTTTCAGTCTATGTGAAGATGAGGGTATAGTTCCCTCACCCTTCCAACCTCAATCCAGTTGGCTTTGCTTGTATTCGTCCCTTTAAGACCAACTCGAAGATACTCCACATTTTCTCGTTTTGAAGTTTGCATTCTCCTATCAAGGATGGTTTCTTCATGCAGTTCTGTAAGATACTCTGGAGAAAAATCATCTATGGAAGGAATTTGAACATGCTCTCCTTGATCATCAATCAATGGAGGCTCATACAATTTCAAATTATCAACATTAACAACTGCATACATCTGCATATAAGGAGGCAAATCTAAACAAAAAGCATTGTTACCAATCTTGTCGATAATCTTGAAAGGACCATATCAAATTGGTTTCAACTTTTTACCTTCTCCTTTAAGCCTCTCCTTACTGATGTAAAGCCAAATTTCATCTCTAACTTGGAAACTGTGATCAACACGATGCTTGTCATGTCTCGTTTTGTACTTGGCCTGACTCTTTTCCAACTGCTCTTGCACCACTTGATGTATCGACTGAATTTGTTCAATAAAATTTTCTACCCTATCAATGTCATATTGACGATCGACAGTAATATCCTTCCCAAAGATAAAATCTAAAGGAGACTTGGGAAAATAGCCAAAACATGCTTCAAATGGCGACGTTTGAGTCGAAGAGTGCTTAGCTCGATTGTACACATGTTGAATGTAGTGTAAATGCTCATCCAAAAGTTTAGGATGCTTGCTGCAGTAAGAACAAAGAAGATGCACCACTGTTAGATTTACCACCTCTGTCTGACCATCTGTTTGCATATGAAAAGATGTGCTATTTTTATGTTTGGTGTCCATGAGTGCCCATAAACTCGACCAAAAACTTCCAACAAATCGAGAATCTCGATCAGAAATAATGGACTTAGGCAATCCAAAATGCACCCAAACATTTTGAAAGAACAACTGTGTCATTTGTTCTACTGTAACCTGCTTAGGACAAGGCATCAAAATACACATTTTTCTAAATCGATCAACCACAACATAAAGATAATCATGACTTCGTCTCGACATAGGTAAACCACCTACAAAATCCATGGAAATACTTTCCCAAGGTCGAGAAGGAATTGGAAGTGGAGTATACAAACCCAACTTTCGATTGCTAGGTTTACTTGTGGCACACAACAAACATCCTTGAACGTATCTCGAAACACTTTCATTCATTTTAGGTCAGTAGTAGTATCTTTGCAAATTAGCCACTGTCTTGCCTACACCAAAATGACCAACAATAAGAGAAGAATGTGCTTCTCTTATAATGTTGATTCTTTCTCCCTGTGGAATACACAACTTGCCAATATGATACAAGAGATTATTATGCACATGATAATCCAATTCTTCAACATGGTTAGAGTGGCACAAAGTTTCATACACTTCTTTAAAGTCAGTATCTAAAGCATATTGTTCCACATAACTTTCATGCATTATAGGACTATGCTTAAGAATAAATGAAGCACTAATAATAGGCCTTGAAAGCATATCAACGACTTTGTTAAAAATGCCCTTCTTATACCTGATGACCAAATGAAACTATTGAAGAAAACCAAATGAAATAGGATAACGATTCTTAACTGTGATTTTGTTCAAAGCCCTGAAATCAACACACATACGCCACGTACAATCTTTCTTTGGCACTAACACAATTGGATATCCACATGGCGATGAACTTGGTACAATAACCCCTTTGTCTAGCAACTCTTGAATTTGTTTTTTAATCTCAACATTTTCCATAACTGACATTCTATACATACCAATGTTTGGAAGAGGACTATCTTGTTGCAATTGAATTTCATGTTGGATTGCCCTTTTCGGAGGTAATCCCTTAGGTTCTTTAAACATTTCGTCATACTGATTAACAACTTCAAATAGATAGGATTTTAACTTTGTATCACAACCTTGAAATGCTTCATTTTCAACATCATCTTTAGGTTTGATCATTAAGAGAACAAAAATCTTACTAGCATTGCCTAATCTCTTCATTTGTTCCACATTTATAAGTGATAAATTCATTTTCTTTGTGTGGGCTCTAACAATGTACTCAATCCCATCTTTAAACAAATGATACTTATTCTCATGAAGATGAAAAATATCTTTCCTATCGTACAAATACGGGCTTCCCAACACAATACCACAGATATCCAACGGAATCACATCAAGCTCTACCTCATCAATGAAATTTGCAGTGATAGCAAACCTAAGTTTACACCTTCTTGTTACTTGTAACTTAGCATTA
>ML783515.1:630666-683868 GCA_009831015.1 Picea engelmannii
TGGTTTCATCATCTTGAATTTTTTGTATTCTACAATATACCTCAATTTGACGTATCCAATTATCTAACTTATCCATTGTATATTGGAAATTCAAATTTTATATCAAGCTTTAATGAAGGAATTTGCGAAGGATTTTTACCATGTCCCTTTGGAGAATTTGGAAGAGGTATTGAACTGGTAGAAGAAGAAGAAGAAGAAGACGAAGATGGAGGAGAGGGTGGTGGAGAAGCACCATTCCCTCCATTTCCATTTGGAGTTTTGTCACCACCGGTTCCCTTATGTCTTGAAGGGTTGGAGCCTTCACCTTGCGACAATATGTTCCTTTCCATCAAGATCTTCATCATCTCTCTCATCTCCATGACAACCTTTCTAAGATCTTCATCTTCTGCAAGAACACATTCATGACTTTCTGCATGAGCCATACTTGGTGAATGCCTCCTTGAAACTTGCGGTGATTGTATATGCTTCCTCCTTGAAGGATGAGAACTTGGCTCCACAAGTTGACCTTCTCCTCTTGTGAGTTTCAACCTTGTGAGAAACAGAAAAAAAAACACTTGCAAACAATCAAGTCTTCAAAATCCAGCACTCTGATACCAACTTGATCTAAAAATGAAGAAGACTTGAAATCTTGAAATTATTTACAAGTAAATTTTATGTGTTAAAAGAAAATGGATCAACTTTGCAACACATTAATTAAAGGATTACTCATGCAAGATACAAATAGACAGCAACATAATCAATGAACATAAGCACATAAACAAAACAATTGATAAAGGATTTCACCCCTCTCTTGGGCTACATCTCCTGGTTCAACTTCCAATGGATCATTATTATTAATTGTTCAAAGTGCTCAAAAATATGCCTTACAATGCTCAAACTGACCAACTGACTGCTCCAATGGCTTCAGAGCATCCAAAAACCCCTAGATGGGATTTTTCGGCACCTCAATCGGTCGAAAAACGAAGAAGTTAGGCCTCCTGGAAGTCCCCCCTTCAAGCTTGTTGTCTCTACATCTACAAAACGCACCCTTGTAACATGAACCTGGAACACATGCAATTTAAAGTGTGAAAACCCAGCACCAGGTGCAACCGCGCCAATGGTGCGAACTGTAGGACGGTTATGGGCGCGCCAACCCCTAACCGCCTAGCACCTGGGCACATAAGGGTCCATACAACCTCGCGTTATGGCAAAAGGGATAACCGTTTCAAAACCGTTTCAAAATTCCGCGCGCTCCCGGTTATGGTCATATGGATAAAACCATGCGACCGAGATCCAATCAACACATAAATCCACGTGCCATTTACTGGGGTATGGGCATATGTAATATGGCAAAAACCATGGGCCGGGGCTAAGCCCCGACCCGACCCTCCGCCGACATACACATAAATCGAACTTATATAATTTTGAAACCATATAGTTAATAGGAAATAATGTATGGTGCACTGGTAGGGCGACCATTGCCAAAAATTTACACTGGTGGGGAGGTCCGAGGGTCGAACCCCACGGAATCCAATAAAATTTTACATAACAAACCAAAAGCCAATAAAGGGGTGTCACGTGGCAGCCCATGACTGGGCCATGTGGCACCTTACCACTGACCAACAAGATGCCATGTGTTGCATTCTGATTCGACCACGTCTGCCAATCAGAATCTGCCACATCATCATATGTCGCATCAGCATATGGTTGTACGACCCTGCCACGTTAGCCTATACGAACTGTACAAACTGTATAATCAACGTCCTTTTTTTTTTGCCTGTTTAGCGATTCGAACAGATCGCAATATCTCTCACTCCCGACATCCGTTTGAGATGAAACGAGTTGTGTTGGGTTTGCAACGACGAGGCCTACGCTCTCATCCGGTTTGAAGCAATTCCAAGCACTTTGAATTTTTGAGCAAAATTTGATCCCCTGATCACACACCCACCAGAAACAAGATGCGCACCAGTTCCTTTGGTTCGCACTCTCTCTCTCTCTTTCAACAATAACAGAATAAAAAATAAAACATGAAAAACAATTTACACACATAATACATGAATAATCACGAAGAATTAGAAAACAATTCATCAAATGTATTAGAGTATTGTATCCCTTCTTAAACAATCAAGGCGATCTTGTACAAACGGTAAATGTCAGTTTATTCTTCTTCATTTCTCTTCAGAATCAGATTGGAAAGAGAAACTTCCTGCAACATTTTCTGAGACAACTAATTGTTCACTAGAATAGACATCTCCATTATTTACTTAGACTGGTGAATTCTTTATTACAATAAAATATTGACTTACGCTGACAATGATCAGAAAACTATCATAGCATTACTTCTCCTTATTTCATTTCTTGTTGTGGATGACTTGTAATACTAATCTATTGTGCGCTTCCTAAGAAAGGTTGACATCCCTCCTTATTGGTCCAGGAAACCCCCTAGTCATCAACCAATAAGGAGATGTCGACCGTTGGGTTCAAGGTTACCTACCCCTAATGAAATTAGGACCAGGGTGCATGGTAGGACTACAACTTCATGTAACTTTGAGATACACTGAGGGCATGGCCGACATGAAAATTCAAGATTTCTGATAAATGGACAACAAAGGCTTATAAACATCCTTTGAACAAGAGAATGATACATATGGAGGACTCTGGAAACATAGACTCGATGATGAAACTTTGTGATGCAAGAGGCATAAATCAAAATATCCATAGGGACTGGACGAGTAACTAGTCAGATGATTAAACTCTAAGTAATGAGCTCAACTTCCTAAGGTCGCACTAAAACCAAACTTTGGATGACAAGTGGACTCAAAATTTTGTGTTATGTTCAAAGGAGAAATGATTGCTACCAATATGAGATAATATTGTTTTCCCACCCATTTTTTTTTGTTTTATCATAGGAAAATGAATGTTATGATATAATGGAGGAAACAAGTGTCGCGAGTAAGAAACTAGTTCCAACATTGGAACATACCTATTCTCAATGCAAGGAGGTGCATGCATGACATGGACACTTGGGGGAATGTTTCCTCTCAGGGTACAGGGTGTCAAGCTACAAAGGATATAAACAAGGCTCTGCTTAGCTAGTGATGCAAATTGCTAAGGTAACAGGCTTATAATGAGGAAGAGGGAACTGATAATAGGATCAATACTGCAAGTAGGAGGATGGAATCGAATTACATCTTAACTCCAAATAATTTCCTTTTTCATAAATTTAGTCCCCTAGGCCCAAAAAGGTATAAAAAAATACACAAGAGAACTCTTCTAGCCACTAGTGACTAGAGTATTCTTTTTTTGAAATTAGGCTACTTGGTCCAAAAAAAAGTTAAAATTACACCAAATAGTATTCCTTTCAAATCACTTTAATGAGTGTGAAAGAGACAAGTTCACTCGACATTTTTTTCTTTTTTTTTATAGAGTCAGAAAAGAGCTTAACTAAGACTCAGTGGAAGTCACATAGGTGTAGGTTATAATGCTTATGAGTAAGAATATGAGGTTCAAACACAAATTCATATTGGAACTATAAGGGACTCTCAGTCCTATGGGATAATCTCTACACGGATACCAGATAGCACACATGTTCTAACTAGGGCACCCATGTTTGGTAAGCCTCTACCATTCAATAACAACAGTTCCAATAACAGTAGGAAGGTTGTGTGTCGTTAATAAATGGGTTTGTACCTAAGGCATATGGATTATATTCATAGGATAATGAAAACATGCAATATGGAGTGGCAACCTATCCTATATGTTGGTAAAATAAAATACCTATTGAAGACACAAACAGGTGACATGATGCTCGCAACCGCAAAAATCCCTAGACAAAACCACCAAAACCATCTCCTTCCAGTGCACTATTAGTTGATTAGGTTGAAAAATTGGCATAAACTATATAAAGTGGATAAATTGTTTTTACTAATAGTAAAAATAACCAATTTTACCATACCATTTGAGTTCTTTACCTAGATAGTGCATTTTGGACTAATTTTCCCATGATATTCAAGCGTCGATTGCGGGAGCTACAAGCGATGGAATCAAAAATCATCTAGACCAAGTAGGTGCTCTTTCCCTCCTCTTCATTTCTAGTGGTTTAAAATTTCAAATTAGTCCTCATTTTTTGAGTTTTAGAGGGAGAAACCTATGAATTAGGGTGTACACAGGTTGTAGTTCATCAGGTCGTGTATATGTAGACATGTACACAAGAAAATCAAAGCCTTCCCGCTTATATGTGGCCCTACATATGACTGTTAGCATTACACCTTGCATACAAGTCCGAAAACAAGTTTTTTAAAGAGTTTGACTCAAAAAATGGTTTTCCTTTTGTAGGATGGTACTTGAATGGAGAGAGAGAGAATGAGGAAGTAAATGAAGCAGTGGAAAGAGATGTAGGGGCCCAACTTTCTCTAAAAATATGTGTTATTTACAAGTTTTTGTCTCTCAAAGGAATGAGGGCTCAAGTGATACTGCTCCAAATTCTAGTAAACTTCTAGGATCCAGATACAAAAGCCTTCAATATCTATGGAAAACCATTGAGAATTGAAGTAGAGGACATATATTTCATCACATGATTGTCTTGTCGGGGCGAGGTGGTGAATATCAAAGCCTAGGGAGCTGGGATTGTTATGAACATAGAGGACTACATTGCCACCCACTATGTTGCAGGCACAAAAATAGTTAGGGAGTCAACTCCCCATTAGGGAGATCGAAAACCTGAATTTAAATATCGTTGTCCTTGTACTTACATGGATCACAGAGTTGGTCTCGTTGCACCAAGTATCAAGGAAACTCATGTTTTACGAAGTGGAGTGTTTACGACCCACAGTTTATGATTGGTGCACGTCACTACTAGCTAACATGAAGAGACAACTGACACATTGCAAAGAGGGGAGGAAACGAAACTTCAGGTTCACATCTATATTGTGTAGTTTTTTCTTTGAGAGGGTTCCAGTTTTGAGCCCTAGAGTATAGATAATTCCATGTTCACCGTGCGATCCATCCATGTAACAATGGACCAAGGTTATGAGGAGGTTAGGAGGTGGTAGGGTGACAACCCCCTACAACGATGATTTCTTCATCTGGTGGCGTCGACATGTGATAGACATAGACTACTACCTTTATGATGGGATTGACTACAGAGGAGATCTAGATATGCCATTTCCACCAAAATTCTCCTACGGTGATATAGATATGAATTGTTTTTATATATATTTAATTTTTTTGTGTTTTTCAAGAAAGAATAAAAAACGCAAATATTTTTGGATAGTATCAAGTATTGAAAATTACTTTGTTACATAAATGTTGTTTTGCAATGACCAAATGGATTCCTGCGACATTGGCGGAGGAACTGAGGATATGAGATGTCACGAGGATATGTGGAGAGAGTGTTACAAAATGTGCATGGTAACCTGTCTTGTTTGATGCACAAGATTCCTATGGTTGAGGTGGAGGAATTTCAAGAGGCTTTGCAGTGACATTTGGTCGGTGTACCCTGTGCATGGGTGTGACTCTTTTGGTGTCTCACAAATTCCATAGTATGCTATCATGATACTCATCTGGCACCACCGATGTAGATGCCATGGTCATTATATCTATTGTCCATATATGTATTTTGAGGGTGTGAGCCCCTTTTTCTATTATGACACCATATTTTTGGAGAGATGAAATATAAAAAAAATTGGTCTTCGACTTTACTTACATATTTTACAATGTGTACATTGATGAATGTGTTTTGTTTACTTTTGTTATGTGAAAAATTCCAATATAAAACATAATTATTATATGCATTATATACATAATTAGAACTTCTAAGTATGTGATTATAAGTAATAAAATCAAAGTGTCATTCCAAAATTCGTGCTTGTAGTAATTGTCGAAGTAGATTAGGGTCTCGCACATGGTAAATGTTGTTCAAGTAACATACTACTAACTGGGAGTCCAAGAGAACTACTAAAGACCAAACACCATGTGAAATGGTGTCGCGTAAAATATCTATAACGACGCTATATTCAGCCACATTATTCATTGATGGCCCTAGAAAAATTCCACCTGAAGACACTAGTTGACCCTAGGGTGACTAAATTACCTAAGCAGAGGAAGCCAATTTTTGTGTATGATGATTGACACCGTCTTCAAATCCTAAGTAAATTGAAGACTCCGTTGACATCTTCCAACCAAGGGAAAACTCGATAAGAAAGCCGATGACATAAAGGAAAATATATATATACACTAAGACACACTAGTACAAAGAGTCACTCCTAAGCTTGGGGGATCAAGCATAATATATTTTCAAGTAGAGCCCATTTCTGGGCAAGCCAACATATTCCCTTCATAATATTTCAATTCATAGGCTCCTTTTTCTAAATACGTCGCACGATATAAGGACCCTGCCACATGGGGTTGAACTTTCCTACCCCCAACAGTTCTTTAGCTTGGTGATACAAAATGACCAAGTCACTCTCAACGTACTGTCGAGGATAGAAATACCTATCATACTAGACCTTAACACGTCCTTTATTCGATTCGATAGTAGTAGAGGCATCTTGACAGTGCTCATCTAATATCTCTAGGTGTACGATGCATTCTTCAATATCAGAAGTGTCAGGTAGAAGCTCAATTTCCATTCTAAGGGAAGGGATTTCGCATTCAATTGGAAGGATCATCTCCACACCATGTACTAATTGAAAAGGAAAAAAAATGTTGAAAGTCTTAACTGAGTTTTAGTATGCCCAAAGCATCGGGTAAAGAATTAGATGCCAGTTAGATTTTCTCTGGTTGACAGTTTTTTGCAAAATGGTATTGAGATATTTATTCACAACCTCTACTTGTCCATTTTCCTAGGGATAATAAGGGGAAGAATTACCATTCTTAAACCCTAGTTTTGATGTTAATTCCTTCATCATTTCATTCTGAAAGTGACTGCCATGATCAGTGACAATCTCCTTTGGGATTCTGAACTAGGATATAATTTGGTTGAATAGGAAAAATGTTGTAGTCATACCACCAGATTTAATAGTAGGCATGGTATCTTCCCATTTAATCAAGTATTCCAAAACCACGATAATATGTTGATGCCCCCCAGCCGAAGTTGGGTGATAGTCCATAAAATCCACCCCCACTTAGTGAAGGGACCAAAGGTGAATACTGAGTGAATAGGGGTTGGATGCGAGCACATTTTTTGAGTGAACACCTGGTAAGGGTGACACTTCTTGACCGTTCAACACAATCCTTAACACTTGACGACAAAAAATAACCAGCTCGCAATATTTTTTGGGTTGTGGCAAGCCTAGATAGATGACCACCACAAGCCTCACTATGACAATAATTGAGAATGCACTCAACTTCTTCGTGATTCATCAATGATACAAAGTATAACCGATGATAAGGTGGCTTTTATCTTGATGCCATATATGTCATCGATCGTCTCTCGACATATGTTGAGAGAAATTCATGTTTTTAAGATAGATCAAAATGTCTCCATACTGGGGGTATGAAAAGTAGATAAGGAAAACATGTTCATCTGTGAATGAATCATTATGAATAATTTCCTCATCTAGTCGAGGGAAGTCTCATATTAACTCGGAAAAAACTAGCGATTTCTTAGATTTTGTGGAAGCAAAATCGAGGTCAAATTCTTGCAAAATGACAATACACTTATTCTATTTTACCCCTATGATATGCCTAGTAAGGACATATTGAAATGGATTGACATCAACAATTACAGTTGTTTTGCAAAGAAATATATAATTTCGTAATCTTTGAATCACATGTACGACAACCAAGGCTAGCTTCTCAACGTGAGATTATTTAAGCAAGCTCAGGATCGATTAAGTTTCAAGTAAGATAGTAGAAAATTTAATCATGGAGCTCATCATCCTCCTGAACCAAAAACATACAAACCATCCCTTCGGACATGGTGATATGAATCAAATAATCTCTACTGTAGTCTGGAGGTGACAACAAAGGTGTCGATACCAAGGATTTCTTAAGAGCATCGAAGGATTCCTAGGCTCACGCATCCCATATAAATGGAGTTTCCTTATTCAAGAGATGCACGAAACCCTTAGTTATATTGGCATAGTTTACTAAAAAATCGACGTAAGAAGTTAGCCTTCCCTTGTAAACCTTGAAGTTGACAAATGTTGCAGGGTGGAGGAAATCAAAGTATTTTCTTAACCTTCATAGGATGCACCATGATCCCATTCTCAGAAACTAAGAATCCTAAAAGATGACCAGACCTAATGCAGAACATGCGCTTGTGAGGGTTTAAACAGATGCGATAATAACAACATCTCTCAAATAGTAGCCGAAGGTGAGTATAGTAATCTACTCTCTTGCGAGAGTGACCAGCATGATCATCAAGGTAAGCTTGAACAATGTTCTTGATATGGTTCTTTATTGGATAAATTATAGGTTCTTTATTAATTTCCTTAGCATCCTCACCACTGCAAGACGCTACAGTTGATGCTCTATTCGAAGGGCTCTACAGTTGATGCTCTGTGCTCATAGCCTGACCACCTTGTTGGGACAAGAAATAAGCTATCCATGTTGCTCGGTTGAACAAATATTACATGCCTCCATAGATATTTGTTTCCAAGCAGTGTGAGTGTCTTTCATCTTCTTTCTTAGAGGAAAGGTGGAATTTGTAGGTATCTTGGTCGAGAGGTCTAATCGTGTTCCAAAAAGGAGATTTGACTATCTTGATATCCTAAATCACTTTGTCGCTTTATCTTTCTGGCCTCGTTCCTATTGAATATGTGACAACGAACATCTAATGGTTGTTGCATGAACCCGAATACGATACAATAGTTCAATTGTTTATTGGAATATCTCATAAATCTGTCATGTATTGTTAATTTGTCGAAACAAATTTGCTAAAATGGAATGCAACATTTATTTATTATGAGCAGTTCATGTAACTCTGTAAATATTGCGATAAATCCATGAAGCTTGTAGAGACAAGTGAAGGGTTTGAGAGAGTTGGATGTGAGGAATGATTTAGAGCCTGCAACGCTATTGTAATATCCATGTTATGAATAATAAGAGAACCGATACCATTGCTTCGTGGATGTTTCCCTCATAAGGTGAAGAAGAGTTTTACCACGTAAAATCTCTGTGTTTTTTGATGAGTTTTCCATTTGCCATTTTTTTCTTCTATGTATTTTTTATTCTGCTGTAATATTCATTTATGTGATTGTAATATTCATTTATGTGATTGCCTAACAAGTGGTATCAAAGGCTAGTTAAGAAAAGATCACAGGTTTACTGACAACGAGATTACTGGTTGGAGCTACAGAGGACCTGCAAATGTGTGACTGCAAATAATATTTCCATGCATTCAGTCAACAGAGGCATCAGGTCAGCTGCTAGAAACACTTTCATTTCTGTGCGTTGTTGGCAAATAATATTTTCTTCCGTTTCTGTGCATGGATGGCAAGTAACGTTTCATTCAGAAAATTAAAGGTGCATCGGGACTAGTTATACGATTGCAAATAATATTTTTTCCATTCATTCGGCCAAGGAGACTGTAAGTGATATTACTGTGCTGCAAATAATAATTAAATTAAAAGGGTAGTTGGAGATCCTTATTTATTTTATGCATTAATAAACCAGTTCTTGAAAGGACGACTACTTACCAGGATCTGTTGGTGGTATGGTGCATTAAATTTTTTGTTATAATACCTTGAAATATTTTTACACGGATTTAAAAATAAAATTGGATAGAATGGTTTCTTTAAAATAATTTCATATATGGTAGATCATTTAAAAGGTGGGAGTTATAAGGTTTTAAAAGGTTAAAGGGTTTTTTTGGTTTAAATTATTAAATTTTGTATTTATTCCTTAAGCCTTGTAATATTTGATCAACCATCATATTATAAAGATTGTTTTTATAAGCTTTGGGTTTTATAAATTTCTGATCTGGTTCCCTAAGAAAACAAAATGGCAAAGATGTAGGGTGCAAGGTTTGAGGTGGAGAAATTCAATGGTAAAATTAATTTTGAATTATGGAAACTAAAAATGCAAGATTTAATTGTGCAACAAGGCCTACCAAAGACATTGGCGGCCAAGACAAAAAAAACCGTGGGTATGTCAGACGAGGACTGGGAAGATATGGATACAAAATCTCTCAGTACCATCCGTCTGTGTTTAGCAAATGAAGTGTTATTTAACATCGCACAAGAGAAGACACCAACAGGATTATGGAGGAGGTTGGAAGCTCTATACATGACAAAATACTTACCAGGATTTTCTTGAAGAGGCAATTGTATACTTTAAGGATGAATGAAGGTACACAAATAGTTGATCATCTAAATACTTTTAATAACATGATTAGTTAGTTATCTAGTGTGGAAGTAAAATTCGAAGAAAAAGATAACACAATTACCTTATTATGTAATTTACCCAAGTCATGAGATAATCTAGTAACGCCTATGTGGTTTAGCACACCGGATTCTTTAGATTATGATATTGTTGTTGGAGCCTTGTTATTTGAGGAAGGGCATAGGAAAGTATCATAGAAACGTCAACAATAGTTGCAATGGCGACTAGAGGACGATCTAGAGAACGAGGGTAGAGTTTGAAAGGTACATCCAAATCTAAGTCAAGGGGAAACACGGGTAAGATAAAGTGTTGGTATTGTAATAAATCAGGGCATCTCAAGAAATATTGTTGGAAACAAAAGCAAGCATAAAAGGAAGATGACTCTACAAAGGAGGAAAATGTAGCCGAGAAGGATTCAGGTATGATAGATGAGGTATTTTCTACATCTAATGTCTCACAGTACCATTATAATTGGTTAATTGATTTTGGAGCATCCCATCATATGTGTCTTCATAGAAATTGGTTCACTACATACCAATCTATAGATGACAGAGTATTTTATATGGGAAATGATGTTACATGTAAGATAGGGAGTATTAGAATAAAAATGTTTGGCGAAACTATTAGGATTCTAACAGAAGTGAGACATGTACCTGATCTAGTAAAAAACTGGATATCTTTGGAAGTTTTGGATTCTTCTGGATATAAAGGCACAATTCAAGGTGGGGTTTTAAAGGTATCAAAAGGTGTCTTGGTTTTCATGAAGGAAAACAAATTCGGGAACCTATATAAACTTGAAGGGAGAACAAAAGTGGATCATGAAATAGTGGCATTAGATGATGGAGGAGACTCCACTCATTTATGGCATCAACAACTGGCTCATTTAAGCGATAAAGGAATGAAGGTACTTATTGATTGAAAGTTACTTCCTAGTTTAAAAGATGTAGATTTGAAGTTTTGTGAGCATTGTGTTTATGGTAAACAAGCTAGAAAAAAATTTAAATCTGGAAAACACATAAGTAAAGGTATCCTTGACTATATTCATTCTGATCTTCGGGGTCCATATCCTAAACTCTATTATGGAGGATCACCATATTTTTTCAGTTTTATAGATGATTACTTTAGGAAAGTATGGATCTATATGTTACAGATAAAATCTAATGTTTTTGTCACATTTAAGAACTTTAGAGCTTTGGTTGAGAAGAACATTGGCAGATCCATTAAATGTCTTAGAACAGATAATGGAGGAGAATTTACTTCTAAGGAGTTTGAGAATTATTGCAAGAATGAAGGGATCGAGAGATATAGAACCATTGTCTACACTCCGCAACAGAACGATGTTGTTGAACACATGAATATGAATCTCCTAGAGAGAGCAAGGAGCATGCTCAGTAATGCAAAGTTGCAATGGGAATTGTGGGGAGAAGCACTACTTACATCTTGCTACTTGGTCAACTAATCATCGTCGACAACAATTGATTGCAAAACTCGAGAAGAGGTATGGATAGGTCAACCATGTAACTATTCTAATCTTTGAGTATTTGGTTTTGATGCCTATGTACTTATTCTGAAAAATCAGTGTTCCAAACTAGATCCTAAATCACAGAAATTGGTCATTGTTGGATATGGCGATGGTATTAAGGGATATAGATTGTGGAATCCTACTGCCCACAAGATTATAATAAGAAGAGATGTAATATTTGATGAACTTTCACTCTTAAAATTAGATGTAAATAATGATATGAAACATGTTAATGAACCACAGTGACAACAAATTCAATTTGACATTCATTCATCTACGAAGGAGAATCATGAGGATGTTCATGATGAGGTCATTCATGAGGAAAATATTTAGGAGGATGATCATACAAAAATTTCTCAAGAAATGGAGGAAATGCCACAATAAAGTATACTACACATCTTTTCCAAAAAGGTATGATGATTATGCTTCATGAGTTGCTTTGATATCTAATGATGGTGAACCTAATTGCTATCAGGAAGCAATGGAGGTATCTAAAAGTTCCAAATGGAAAGAAGCAATGAAAGAAGAGATGTATGCCTTGAAAAAGTATGAAACATGGAACCTAGTAGAACTTCCAAAAAACAAAAAGGTTGTTGGGTGTAAATGGGTCTACAAATTGAAGAAAGGTGTTGATGATAAAGTGGAAAAATACAAAGCAAGGCTCGTGGAAAAAGGGTTTTCTCAGAAAGGAGGTATTGATTTTCATGAGATCTTTTCACCAATCGTAAAACTTGTTTCAATTAGAATTGTATTAGCACTAGTTGATTTACTTGATCTTGAATTGGAGCAACTAGATGTTAAAACAACATTTTTACATGGTGATTTGGATGAGGAAATTTTCATGGAACAACCGGAAGGGTTCATTTAGAATCGCAACAGGAAGTTTGTTTGCAAGCTCAACAAATCATTGTGTGGCTTGAAACAATATCCCAAGCAATGGTACAAGAAGTTTGATTCTTTCATGGTGAGCCAGAATTTTACCAAAAGTGAGTATGATCATTGTGTTTACTTTAAAAGGTTTTAAAATGGCATATTTATTATTTTGGTGTTATATGTTTATGATATGCTTGTTGCAAGCAAAAGAATAGTTGAAATCAACAGGTTAAAGGCTCAGTTGGCTAGGACATTTGATATGAAGGATCTAGTAGATGCAAAACAGATTTTGGGCATGGAGATACACAAAGACAAGAAAAATGGTAAGTTGTGGTTATCACAAGAGAAGTATGTGGAGAAAATACGTCAGAGATTTGGTATGAATAAGGTGAAACCAGTAAATATCCATTTGTCTTCCCATTTTAAGATTTCTTCAGGTTTGAGTCCTAGTATTGATGAAGAAAAGGAGTATATGTCTCGTGTACCATATGATAATGTAGTAGGGAGTTTGATGTATGCAGTGTTATGTACAAGACCATATATTTCACATGCAGTTGGTGTTGTAAGAAGATACATGGTAAATCTAGGGAAAGAACATTGGGCAACAGTGAAATGGGTGCTTCAGTATCTTAAAGGCACAAGAAATTATTGTATCACTTTTGATGGTTGCAGTGGTGAAGTTTGTAGCTATGTTGATTCAGATTTTGCAGGTGATTTGGACAAAAGAAGATCTACTTCAGGATATGTCTTCACTCTTGCAGGTGGTCCTATAAGCTAGATGTTAAAGCTTCAAAACATTGTTGTTTTATTCACTGCAGAGAAAGAGTATATATCTACCTCACATTCTTGCAAAGAGGCAATCTGGTTAAAGAGTTTACTATGTGAGTTAGGAAGGTTTCAGAATAATGTAAAAATTTTCTATGATAGTCAACGTGCTATTTATTTGGCTAAAATCCAACTTATCATAGTAAGACAAAACATATTCTTGTAAAATACCATTTTGTAAGACTTGTTATTGATGAAGGTGGAGTGGTTCTTGAAAAGGTCCACACTCAAAAGAATTGTGCAGACATGTTCACAAAACCATTTGCATTAGAGAAGTTGCGGTCGAGTTTAGCTTCTCTTGGTTTGTAGGAAAGGTGATGAACAAAGGAATGAGATGAACAAAGAAATGAGCAAGGTATTAGGTAAATTGTTGTCAAGGTGGAGATTGTTGAATATGTGACAACGAACAAGACGCAAGATCTGGTGGTTGTTGCATGAACCCGAATAGGATACGGTAGTTCAATTGTTTATTGGAATATCTCATAAATCTCTCATGTATTGTTAATTTGTTGAAACAAATTTGCTAAAACGAAATACAACATTTATTCCCAGCAGTTCATGTAACTGTGTAAATATTGCTATAAATCCATGAATCCTATAGAGGCAAGTGAAGGGTGTGAGAGAGTTGGATGTGAGGAATGATTTAGAGCCTGCAAGGCTTTTGTAATCTCCATGTTCTGAATAATAAGAGAACCTATACCATTGCTCCGTGGATGTTTCCCTCATGAGGTGAAGGAGGGTTTTACCATGTAAAATCTTTGTGTTTCTTTGGTGAGTTTGTCATTTGTGTCTTCTGTGTATTTTTTATTTTGTTGTAATATTCATTTATGTGATTGCCCAATCGTAACAATTACCACATTCAGGGCCTCGTATGTAACAAGAAGCAAGGGACGAAGAGTAAGCATCATCATTGGAGGCCTCAATTTCCTCGGAGGCACGATATTGAATGTTGTCGCTGAAAATCTTAACATGCGTATCATATTCTTCTCTGAGCCGATGTTGGATTTAGAAACCAAGTATATGTTTGTGAAAATGATGCTCTAATCAAGCCATGATTATTTCTTATGGTGCATTTCTCAGAGCACTTGTAGCATTGATACTTCTATAACTTGGGCATATATTGGCTATTTCTTCATATGTTTAACATTAATAAGTAGGGTTCAACCATAAAAACTGACACAGGAGCATCTCAAGCGAGCCAACGCGGAGACAAAAGACAGCTGGAAAAACGCCCAGCACAAATTTTGAAAATGTCTTAAAATATTAATGAAGCCATCAAGTGGAGGCACACTTGTAAAATGTAAACGGACCTTGAGCGATCCGCTCTCGTCCTTGGTAGGTAGAAGGCATTTATGATAGTTAATGCAAGTAGATAGAATTTAATTCTAGATTAGATAGTTTAGAATGAGAGAGGGAAACGGGATATAGACACCCTCATTGTGTATTGTAAATTAGATTATGCCAATTGAGAGCATAGAGCATAGAAGAGAAGAAACAAAGAGCTGTGTAGAAGAACTCCATGTACAGAAGTTCTGAATTAGTACAAGAAGGCTTTGATTCAGACTCATGGTGATCAAATATTCTCTGTGTATGCATTTTTGAATGTTATGCTCATGAATGTTTTCCTCTTTCTATCATGAAATTTCTTTTATGCTATGTATGAATGATTTCTTGTTGAATGTTTTGAAATCTGAGAGGAAAGGGAAAATAAATGAGTTTCAATTGTTTCTCTATCTAAGCAAGAATTCCTGCAAAGAGTGCAGTTGAATTGTCCGCAAGGAGTGCATTGACAAAGGGTTCAGAGGTTTGTCTCTAAAATCTTAGACAAGATAACTTTTGTTCTCATTTCCTCAGAAGTGCAGTTAGGCACATGAACCATGCAAGGTGTGTGTAGGATGAATAGATTTTCAGGGTCCGTAACCTGAATGAAGTATTGAGAGACTGTTGTTGTAGGGAGTGCGCAGAGTCGAAGGATTTTAAATTCCTTGGAGTAATTAAGGAATTCGCTGAAAGGAGTGTGTGCAGGAGTCTTTTTCAAGACTCAGGGTTGAAGAAAGCTCAGAAGGGATAGAGTCTCCACAGCGGTGAAGAAAGCACAGGATATTGTGCATTGGAACAATGAGAAGGCGTTGCAAGTTTGCGTCGCAGGCAGTTGAGTACCATGGGAAAACCGCTTGGGAAAAGGTTGCAGAAGTGCTTGTGAAGGGAAGAGACGGATGGTTGGAATTCTTTGTGGAGAATTTACGAAGTCCCGTGAGCCGTCAGATCTCACGGAGAAGCAGGGGAGTTACGGTGAGTATTCCCAAAGGTTTAATCTCAGGAGAGGCAGAACCGTAGATTCAAGCCAACAGGGGTCATTGGATTTACAAGTGGATTTCTATTTCGGGGTTTCGTAGATTGAAGTCCCATAATATTTGCAACAAGACTCGCGAAATCACAAAATGCGAAGTCCCGAAGGGACGAAGGGATTTTGTGGGCCACAGAATCAGCAAGGTGGACAAGTGGCACACTACCGATACAGAAGTCAAATTATGTTGACCGTTTCGGGGTTTCGTGGGGTGAAGTCCTCAAACCTTTGCATTAGGATTCACGAAATCATGAAGTCCGAAGTCCCAACGGAGTGAAGGTCGTTGAAAGGTCAAACTTGCGAGCGCATCGGAGTTTTGGTAAATTGGGTTTCGGGAATCGAGGGAACGAGTTGCTTGACATCGCAACCCCTGAAATCACGATAGGGAGAAAGGCGAAATAGAGAGGAAAAGGGTTAAGGGTTGATTTTTTTTGGGGTTTCGGAGATTGAGAGACAAGGCGCTTGACCATTGGATTCACGAAAGTGCGAAGTCCGATCTCCCGAAGTATAAGGGGGAATTTCCCGAAGTTAATTGTGGGTGCAGATTTTTCGAAAGGAAAATAGAGGAGCCATTTCCGAGAGCTCTTCGGGCAGTGTAAGAGGAAAGATCCTGTATACGTGACCTTCCAACCTGCGGGTTGAGAAGGGGTTGCATGCATCAAAAACCACCGAAAAAATATCACATTTTCTATGTCTGAAACAATTGTTTCATAATCATATTTACATGAATATATTTTAAATTTCTTATTCTCTCGATTCAATGATTTCTGAGAGCCCCTTATGGGCTTGATACTTCTAATTATAGTTTCCAATGCCCTTGATGTGTCAACTTTTCATACTAATTATATGATGATAGTTTTCAAATTTGATTTGTCTATTTTCCTTGTTTCTTTTGGTGTTTGCCAATTTTAAATTATAAAAAAATTACTCATAACTAAGTATGGAATTCGTATTCCTTTTTTTTTTTTTACACTGCTTGCATTCTAAAATTGGAAATGGATTATTTGTTTAATGTGATTGACAAACGAGAGTTCACAATCATATATTACATAAGAATATTTTAAATTTCTTATTCTCTCAATTCATTGATTTGTCATAGCCCCGTGTGGGCTTGATACTTCTAATTATAGTTTTCAATGCCCTTGCTGTTTCGATTTTTCATTCTAATTATATGTTGATAGTTTTCAAATTTGGTTTGTCGATTTTCCCTGCTTCTTTTGGTGTTTGCCAGTTTTAAATTATAAAAAGGATTACTCACAGCTAAGTATATTTTGTGGATTTCACATATTTTTTTTTTTAAGTTTTCATATTCTTGGGTTTCTACGGTGCATTAATGGTGCTAAAAACATTCGGTATTCTCTTTTTGTTTGGTCGAGATGGTTTGAATTGGTTGCTAAGTATGGTTTTTTTTGTGGATTTCTCTCATTGTTTTAAGTTTTCATATTCTTGGGTTTCTATAGTGCCTTACGGGTGGACGGGTCGGAATGCTTCAAGCTTTTAAGTCCAGTGAGATGACAATAAGAAAAAGAGAAATTTCATCATGAACATAAATATGCAACTCTAGGCAGGTGAACTATAATTTTAAATATCAATTTGAAAATATTTATTAGCTATATTTATTAGTTGTAAATTGAAGTATATAATATAAAAATGTCTATGTTGATTTTTTGATCATTTTTAAGAACCATTCTCAGCCCCCATAAAGTTAAAAAGTCCAATATTCTTTCATTTATATGAAAAAAATGAGTCACCTAATTAGTAAAAATATATTTTAATTAATTACGAAATTTAATATATTATTTTTCAATGTTAGGAATTTTAACTTTAAAATGTGATTATTAATAAAAATAATATTTCAATTTTCAATTAATTTTGAAATGTTGTATTAATTATTAAATACTTACAAAAATATTAAACTTTTAAAATAAAATTAATAATAAAAAAATATGTTTTAATTTTCAATGTCCTCATTGTTTTGATTTTTCATTTTAATTATATGATGATAGTTTTCAAATTATGTTTGTGGATTTTCCCATTTTCCTTGGGTGTTTTCCAATTTTAAATTATAAAAAGATTACTCATGGCTAAATATGAAATTCTTATTCTTTTTTGTTTGCTACACTGGTTGCATTCTAAAATTGGAAATGGTTTAATTGTTTAATGTAATTGATGTCAGTTTTGTTTTTACAAACGAGAGTTTGAGGTTGGTATTTTGTGGATTGCACTCATTTTTATAAGTTTTCATATTCCCGAGTTTCTACAGTGCCTTACTGGTGCAAGAGTCGGAAGTACGAATACAGTGTTACTGGTGCCAGAGTCGGAATTTTTTGGTATTTTTTTTCGGGTGAAGGTGGTTTTAACTGGTTTCTAAGTATGGTATTTTGTGCATTTCACTCATTTTTTTGAAGTTTTCATATTCCTAGGTTTCTAGGGTGCCTTATTGGTGCAAGAGTCATAATTCTTTGGTATTCTATTTTGTTTGGTCAAGGTGGTTTGAATTGGTTGCTAAGTATGTGGTGCCAGAGTCGGAATTTTTTGGTATTTTTTTTCGGGTGAAGGTGGTTTTAACTGGTTTCTAAGTATGGTATTTTGTGCATTTCACTCATTTTTTTGAAGTTTTCATATTCCTAGGTTTCTAGGGTGGTGCAAGAGTCATAATTCTTTGGTATTCTATTTTGTTTGGTCAAGGTGGTTTGAATTGGTTGCTAAGTATGGTAATGAAGTTTTCATATTCCTAGGTTTCTAGGGTGCCTTATTGGTGCAAGAGTCATAATTCTTTGGTATTCTATTTTGTTTGGTCAAGGTGGTTTGAATTGGTTGCTAAGTATGGTAAAAATTCTGTACACTAATTCTATGCATTTTGAAAGATCAAAATCATTGCCTAGGTGTTTATATATGTATTAAATGAGGAAAGAGAAAGAGTCACATATGCAGCTATCTATGCGAGTTGACTTCCATTGTTGGTTCATTCGCCTTCTTGTCTTCCTGACTGTTGTTGATTCCCAATTCTACACCCTGCGCCTGGAAATAGTCACATTTTTCAAATTTACAGTAACAACAAAGAAATTGCACATATTGATATCTCACTAGCTCGAACCCTTGACCTAGCCCCTAAACCTGACCGGGCATGCTTAAGAGGAGGTGCTGGCAACCTTGACAACCATGCTAATATAGAGATGCAACGTGCATTTCAAAAGGTGGATAGACATGTAGACATGCAGAGAGATGGAAAACATCACTTTCCACGGCTAACCGATCTAGGTGTTCATGTTTCCAAGTATTAAAATTATTTTATGATACAACTACCTTTCACACTTACATAAAGTGTTTCAATTTTTAACTTGAAACATTTTTATAACAAGTATGCACTAGGATTGTTCATATATCTTTGTTTATATATATTGATTATTTATAAATATACAACACGAAATCCCATTGCACCGAGAGTACTCCAATCCCCTCGAATTGTGGTTAGGGGAGGCTGTTGTTCAAGGAGGTTAATCATCATCCATTTGCATTGGTACCAAGGTTAATTTCATTTGTTTTTCTCGAGTTAAGCTTCTTTTTGTTCACCTGTAAGAAAGCTTTCATGATTTGGGGTTATGGTTCGTGTTTTGTATGTGTGTTACTCATTGTATTCTTATTCTTATTGTTATATATTTTTCATCTTTCAATATATTTATATATTTCAATTTGTTCCATTTGAATAGATACCAAGGTTAATTTCATTTGTTTATCATGGAGTTGGGGTATATGTTATGTATATGTGTTTCATTGTTTTCTTACATTGCTACCCCAATTATTATTGTAAAGTGTTGATCCAACTCATATAATTTATCATTTTTTTTTTTTAATTTTGGTATTTGTTACAAATTTTGGTATTTGTTATGTTGTTTATGTTGTATACACATTCATATTGATGTCAAGGTTAGGTTCATTTATTCAACATGGGGGGTGGGTTTTTGTTTGTTCATTTGAAAGAAAGCTTGTAGGAACCGAGATTATGGATTTTGTTTGTTTTCCATTGTTTTGTTATTCTGGTTGTTCTAATTTTTATTGTAAAATGTTGACCCAGGTGAAAGAATTCATCATTTTTTTTTATTGTCTCTTTATTCTGTTGCTTCAACTACAGATAGATTACACATTTTCATTGATGAAGGACCATCCTCTTATCCTGCAATGTATACAGAAATGTTCACTTCGCGTGAAAGAAGAAGCCGCAAGAAGTGTGGCATATCTTAGAGTTCTACTGGTTGTGATTCATATAATAATGTTTGGTGGATTCCCAAATCTTCTTACCATGTGAGAAAACTTAAGTTAACAATAACTTTTACAAACTTTTGACTTGTATAACTGCATACCTATTACTTATGTCTGTCTCTCAATGTTGAATTTTTCTGAATAATTTAATACTTAAGTGTAACATCCCACTCTGGCTCACTGAACGAACTTATTCTTTGAGGACATTTACTCGCATGTGATCCGGATTTTTATGCTATTAAAACATTTGATTTTGAATACGAGGCGTTATGGGTTGATGACATGTTTTTTACTGCATTGACATAGATAGGTGCTATTGACTCGGTTTTACTAAGTGTGCAGGATTTTGGACCTCAAGGATGAAGAGGCATCAATGGAACCCCTTGGACTCTGGATCGAGTCAGGGAGTGTACCATTAGGGTTTGATTGTTTTATTGTGATATTAGTACATCTGATTAGATGATATGATATGGATATATTCTGACATGATTTGTTGATATGATATGGATATATTCTGACATGATTTGTTGATGATGCAGACTGACGATAACTTGCCGAACAGACTCACATGTGGAGTAAAGGGGTCATGCACAACTACCAGAGATGTTGAGGGAGAGGTGTGGACAACAACCCTGCCACGACCTACTAGCACTCTCGTCGTGGCTCGAACTATAGGTTAGCGTTTACCTAGTTCGAGAGGACCCACGATGTCGTGAGGGCAGACTGCGATAGTCGCTCACGATGATTCTAAGGGGCACACAATAAAGCGGGGGCGTTATTCCTTAGAGGCCCTTAGTCTCCCACAAGTTCACCTGGAGGAGTATTGACTCCATGGGTTTTTTATGTCTACCAAGTTAGTCAAGAGGTGAGTGGCACCCTTGGAGCACGTAGTGCATCCTGAAGGGCACGTCGTGCAAGGGAAATAGATTACGGTGGGTGGCACCCTTGGAGCACCTAGTGCATCTTGAAGGGCACGTCGCGTTGATGATGATAACTAAATGAACCTAGATGGCCTTAGGACGAATAACGTGTTAAGAAATTAAAAAAAAAAAAATCCCTAATAAAATGTCGCCCAACACGAAAATTTAATGTCTAAGTCTAAATTNATAATAATTATACTCTTCGTTAAATCTTGTAACAATAAGGGGGTAAGCAATTTAAATGATTCATAAAAATATGTTATGGTAAAAAAAAAGGGGGGGGGAAATAATTGTTTTATTATTTTATGATAAATTAAAATTATTAACTAAAAAGGGAAAAAGGAAAAAGGGGGTTAATTTCTACACCTGCCAATTTGAGTCCTAAATGAAAAGGGGAAAGAGGGAAATCCAAAATATTTAGGAAACTAGGAAAAGAGGGAAACATAAGAAGAAAATGGAAACCCAAGGGAAAACAAACAGAAAGTCAAACTTAGTAAGGTATCTACCATTAAGAACTTTCTAATTTAAAACTGAACTAGCAAATTGATAATGGGGAAAGTCATTAAACCCTATAAGAGAATTTGAGGACACCTAGGAGTGATTCTAGGAGTAACTCTAGGTGGGTGAGGGAAACAAAGATAATTAATTAATTAAAGAAATTAAATTATGGAGGAATGAAGGGGATGGGTGACACTTGTACGGGGAGGAATTTTTTGGAATTAAATTGTAGAAACTTAACTAAATGAGATTTTTGGAAAGTAAGGAACCACGAAACTCTATATAATGAAGGGAGGTGATGGAGGTTGCATCTCTTCTATTTGTGTAACGTTACGCTGCAAAATTATCTACTTGACTGACTTAACTTGTGGGAGTTGGGATACCTAGCTCGGTGAGGAGCTCGGCCTTGCGAGGTGAGCTGGGAGCTAGTTGAAATATCTAGATAGTGTGTGTGTGGCCCCTTTGCGGCTCGGGGGGCTAAGGGGGAAGAAGAGTACCCCTAGAATTGGCTAGGAGGTACCAGTGAAGTCTCGTCGGTCGACAAGAGGGAGTTGCACGGAGTGCGTGGGACGTCATTCAATGTGGGCGATCAGGCAACGATACACTCTCTTCATTTTTGTATGGTATATTGTATTAGGACTTATGCTTGGATCTGCTTATTAATGGAGAAGTAAACTATTTTTTTAAATTAATGACTGAAACGTTTCTTAGCCCACCTCGATGGTTGTTAACTCCCTTGGCCTTCGTTGTCCCGTATGTCTTGACCACCTTGCTATGTTTGATTGTGACCTTCGTGGTTTTTTAGCCTTCGTCCCTAGCTCACCAGTCCTCGCCTGAGGAGTCAGTCAAGAGCTTGATCTACGGTCGTCGCATTGGCGTTAATAGACCTATGGATCTCAATGCCCTATATTTCCGTGCGAGGATGATGAGTGAAGGACGCACCTGTTATCCATCTACCTTTGTTGTTTGTTCTTGGTTGATTGTTTGTCTTGGACCTTCTAGAAAAAGTACCTCTGCGGATGGATTTCTTTGCGTCCTTGTTGGTTTACCTCTACGCTCTAGGAGGGTATTTTATTCTCATTGATTTTCATGACAGTTTCTAGCTCTTGGATGGAAAAATCTCATTGTTGTCCTCTTGAATGACTATGTTTCCTTTTTAAATTAATGTGATTGTGATTAACACATTATTTGACAGTTAACTTTGTTGACAATACTATCCTCTATCTGCTCTGCGTTTCACTTATATATTGACTGCCTATTCCTCCATTAGATAATTAGACAACAAATGCACATTTTACAGATAGTATTTATATATATAGGTGTTTTCCTACAGTCTATTGATATTGTATACCGACAACGTATATAATTGTTTAGAGATATATCTTTATGTTGGTGTAACCCCATGTTATTTAACCATGAATTATTTTATAGCTGTTTTTTTACCCGCAATGATTTTCTTTGCCCTGAATGTCTGCATTCTCACACCTTACCCACAACGATTTTTGTCACCAGGAATGCCTTGTTGACTGCACTTTTTTATTAAACCTGTAGATGACCAGGACATCTTAGTGAATGATAGGCATAGATTTATGCCCAACAATATATGGTTATCGTTCTTCTTTATTCTATGAGCAGGGATATAGTTCTGTAGTGGATTTAATGTTAATTCTTAATGCATACCCAGAGTTATACCATGTTCTTATTATTCTGCACAATGATATATTCCTCAATTGTGTTATTGTAATTTCAATACAGGCACAACCATATATTCTTTGATTGTGTTATTATAATTTCTTTAAAATACGCCCACAACATACATTGTTATGGTTATTTATGAATTTATGTCTACGCAACAACTTCATAATTGATTATTGATCGATGGCCGACTGTGGCGATTTTGATGACAACGACTTTATTTTCATGTGACATATTTACTTTTAGACGACATTATTACTTGAGCTAGCGAAACTATATCCATATAATTCCTAGAGAATATCCTAAGTATACAACATTTGTATCTCCTTATATTACCCAACGATTATAGGTATTACGCTGTGATTCACTTTACCCATCCATTTTATGATCATTACACAACAATGTCATATTTAATGTTTATTAAATAGAGTGCAACTGCAATTTAATATACAGATACTATGGCTGCAAAATCAATTATACAATCAATATCCAATGTATCAGGGGTTCATAGACAGCCTGATTATCATTAAAACGATGATATTAATCACCTGCAGGCCGAGTTGGAGTAAAGGATGAGTTTACTTATTGCCTTATTAAATTAAAAGGGTGAAACGATGGTGTGAATCCCGGGAATTTTGATTTTGGAATGGGTATGGTGTGGGACGGTTGGGCAATTCCAGATTTTACCTTGACGCTCAGAACGCATCCCCTTTTTTTTACCTCAGAACTGGAGATGTTTGATTTACACTGTTGCAGCCCTTTTTTCGTTTACTGTGGGATCTTGCACTAGTTGACAGCGCTGTGAAGACCACGCTGATGATGGAGATTCAATGAATTTCCCCAGGAGAATCGTGTCTGCGCCTCTTGATGTTTCTTGCCTAATTTCACTGCCAAGCTAAAGACCTTCTAATTAACCCTATAGTTAGAATCTCTTCTTATTAGAGTCACCGTATTTCACCATATTTCACTGGATTTATGTTGGCATGGGTAAGTCAGGTGTCTTCCTCGCCTTCCCTGGATTGTGGTGTTTGGAAGATTTTCTTTAATCACAGTAGTGGACCGTAATGGTCCTAATTACTCGGTCCTATTTCGTTCCTGTCAGTCTTAAGAAGGGAATCCGAGATTTTTCTGTTTTAATGAATTAATTACGCGGAAAGGCATACACCTATTGACAATGGGCAGATTTAATAAGGGTTTAGTGCTTAATAAGTTTTCTACGGACAAGATTAAATATGGTTGGAATATTCTTAGTAGTCACAAAAAATAAATGGTTGTGATTTAAATCATTAACTTCCTAGCTATTATAAAGACATCAGTTTATGTGTTTAAGTTTTTACATTTACCTAATCATATTTAAAAATTACTTTGATAGCTAACTGATTGCCAAGTAAGTGATTAACAGAAATTAAAATATTAATACCAAATAAATGAAGCTCAACAGTTTATTTGTTAATCAATAATAAAATTTAATATATTCTTTTAAGGAGTTTTTTCATCTTATCAACCTTTCGGCGTTGATCAGCCACAATTATGTGACTTTTCTAGTTTTTACTTTCTATTAAAATTTTTTTATTTAAGGATAAACTTGAGATTGGTTTACTATTATCGTGGTTAGGCTCTTAGATTGGAGGTTAAAATATGTCTCCCTCATTTTAATATACCATATTTTACAATGGTATTATAATTAGGTTATGGCGAGTGACGGGATGGTTTTGTTATAATTCCTTATCAGTCCAATCCATGTGCATCTGAAATCGCGTGGAAGGAAGTTTGGGATGTAGTTAGGTTAATTTTGCAGTTTGGTTAAGGATGTTAACTAAATGGAATTTTAGGACAATGTTGATTTATTCAAGTAAATTGAGGCTCATTATTTTAATGATGGAAAGGGGGTTGTAATTAAGGAAGAATGGAGAAGTTTGTAGTCATTCCTTATTTTACTTATGAAGGTTGATTAATAATAATTAATGTTTATTGACTTGATGTTCAGTGATTAAATGATTGTTTAATTAGAGCGCATGAACCTTAAATTTATTTGCGCCTCAAGTTTGATAATGTGAGATAAGATTGTATGTCAGTTCTGTTACGCGCTTGAAATTTGAGGTTGATTGAAGTAACATCTCTATGTTTGAAATTGTCTTGATGTGCGCAGTGAAGGGCCATTGACAATCAGTCGTTGTTTCTTGGGTGTGTCGTGTCAAGTATTGAAGCAATGTTTCTCTTACTCGCCTGCTTTAAGGATTCTTGTTATTTGAGTCTTGTCGTCATTGCCTTCTAGCCTTAAAAAAAATAAAAAAATCACCTTTGCTTCGCTAGTAGTTCACTAGTAGTCATAACGATAGGGGTCCTTACATTAAGAATAATCTCATTTCTTTTACCATAATTGATTTCAATCCCCAACTTAATACTATGCTAACAAACCGATTCAAGTATGTACACACACATACAAAAGGATGAGAACGGATTTCCAAAACAACGCAGACATTTTGATTCTAAGGCATGTTACTCATTAGTAACTTTTAGCAGTAGTCTACCTACATTTAAAAGTTTATAGATCTAAAATTTTAACCAATAACGTTTTTATAAGGCATCATGAAATCAAAGGTACAAGAAGTATAATTAGTAAGAGATATTTTCATATATATATATATATAGATATGACTAAAGTAGTTACAATAATGAAACAAGGTTTCAACGGTAAAACTATATAAGTGCATGTATTTGATGATCGTGAATATAAAACACCTCTACATTTAAAAAAAATCAATTTCAAATTTCTTGTATATAATAAAAGAAGCCCACTACCACAATTACTGGCTATACAAAAAATTATGTTAAATTATGGAACAAAGGTTCCTATACCAAAAAAAGTGACAAGTTGTAATTGTGTGAGCATGGTAACCCCATAACCTCAAATAGTTGACTTAATAGGATGGCCTTATTTAGATGGTGATATTATCTATAATTATAAATAATCTTGTAGTTGTATCTGACTAAACCGAATCTGCAATATTGAAATTTATTAGGCAATTTGATAAAATATGTCGTGTTGTTAATAAATCAGAGTAGTTGTAGGTCTGTTTTAGTTAGAGAATTCATGTTGTTTATTATTTAAATTAAATGGTATGTATTGTTAACCCTATCAGCCAACATTACAATCTAATATGCAGCTGAAAAATACATAAACAGATCAAACATATGATTGACATAAAACACGAAGATTAACTTGGTTCACCCAATTTTGGGCTACGTCCACCAATTAGAGGTATCAATTTTCTTATTGTTCATAGCCGAATTACAGGCATACATGAATTTATAACAGTACATACACAGTTACATAAGAAATTGATTATTAAGTATGCTCCCATCCATATTCTAACTTAGATACAACCAACGCTAAATAATAGGATCCAAAATCAATTCTTGAATGAATTTGTTGTCACCAAATTCCAACAATCTCCACCTTGACAACAATTAAAATGATACCTTGCTCCTTTTCTTTTGTTCATCACCTTTTCTACAAGCCAAGAGAAGATAAGCACCATCGTAGCTTCTCTAAAAGTACTGGTTTTGTGAACATGTCTACCCAATTCTCTTTTGTATGAACGTTTGCAAGAGAAACTCCACCTTCATGGATTCCCTATCTTACAAAATGGTACTTAATAGGAATATGTTTAGCTTTACTATGGTAGGCTAGATTATTGGCCAAGAGAATAGCACTTTGGCTATCACAAAGTAGCTTTACTTTGTGTTGCATCCTTCCAAACTCACCAAACACACCTTTTAACCAAACTACCCCTTTGCAAGCATGTGAAGCATCTATGTATTCTACTTCTGTAGTGGATAAAGCAAAAATTCTTTGTAGCTTTGACATCCAACTAATAGCTCCACCTGCAATAGTAAAGACATACCTCATTTTATCCAAATCACCTGCAAAATCAGAATAAACATATCCAGAGACTAACTCACAACCACTGTTATAGGTGATATAGTATTCACTTGTGCCCCTCCAATATAGAAGCATCAATTTCACTATTGTCAAATTTTCCATATATCTGCTGACAACCCCAACTGCATGTGAAATGTCTGGTCTTGTACTAACCATCACATACATTAAACTTCCTACTGCATTAGCATCTGGTATTTGAGACATATGTTCCTTTTCGTCTTTTGTACTAGGACATAAACTTGAAGAAAGATTAAAATAGGAAGTTAAAGCTACAGAAACCGGTTTCACACTATTCATACCAAACCTCAAAAGTATTTTCTCGACATACTTCTGTTGTGACAACCAAATCTTACTATTCCTCATGTCTGTGAATATCTCCATGCCGAAAATCTTCTTTGTTTCTCCTAGATCTTTCATATCAAACGTCCTAGCCATTTGAACCTTTAACATGTTGATCTCAATTATGATTTTGCTTGCTAAAATCATATCGTCAACATACAATACTAAGATAATGAATATGCCATTATTCAATTTCTTAAATTAAACACAATGATCATACTCACTCCTTGTATAACTCTAGCTCATCATGAAAGAGTCAAATTTCTTGTACCATTTTCTGGGTGACTACGTCAGACCATACAATGATTTCTTGAGCCAGCAAACAAATTTATTGTTGCGATTCTGAACAAACCCTTCAGGTTGTTCCATTTAAATTTCCTCATCCAAATCTCCATGTAAGAAATCAATCTTAACATCTAGCTACTCCAACTCGAAAATTTGAATTGAAACAATCTTAACAACTCGTGAAAAAATCTCATGAAAGTCAATACCTTCTTTCTAAGAATATCCTTTCGCAACTAGCCTTTCTTTGTACATTTATACCTTATCATCAACACCCTTATTCACCTTGTAGACCCACATGCAACCTACAATTTTCCTGTTTCTTGGAAGTTCTACCAAGTCCCATGAAGCATTATTTGCTAAAGCATTCATTTCATCCTTCATTACTTCTTTCCATTTTTCACTTTTAGAACCCTCCACAACTTCCTGATAGCACGGAAGTTCATCATCATTAGTACATCAAGAAAATGATGAAACAAAATCATCATACCTTCTTGGAGGAACTCTGACCCGTGTAGACCTCCTTAGGGAAATTTGTAGCTCATCCATAATCTGTTGATTGTCATCATCATCCATGTTTTCCTATGCAATAACCTCTTCATGAACATCTTCAAAAACTTGTTCATGTTCACTCTCATCTGTAGTTGAACGAGTTTCAAACTGAATCTGTTGATACCTAGGTACTCCTACTTGTTTCATTTGAACATCTACATATGATTTGATGAGAGATGATTCATCAAATATTACATGTCTATTAATGGTGATCTTGTGGGAAGTAGGATCCCACAACCTATAATTCTAACCAATAACTTTTTTATAAGGCATCATGAAATCGAAGGTACAAGAAGTATAATTAGTAAGAGATACTTTCCTTCATATATGTATATATATATATATATATAGGACTAAAATAGTTACAATAATGAAAGAGGGTTTCAACTGTAAAACTATATAAGTGCATGTATTTGATGATCGTGAATATAAAACACATCTGCATTTAAAAAACAATCAATTTCAAATTTCTTGTATATAATAAAAGAAGCCCACTACCACAATTACTAGCTATACAAAAAATTATGTTAAATTATGGAACAAAGGTTCCTATACCAAAAAAAGTGAGAAGTTGTAATTGTGTGAGCATGATAACCCCCAACCTCAAATATATGACTTAATAGGTTGGCCTTATTTAGATGGTGATATTATCTATAATTATAAATAGTCTTGTAGTTGTATCTGACTAAACCAGATCTACAATATTGAAATTTATTAGGCAATTTGATAAAATATGTCGTGTTGTTAATAAATCAGAGTAATTGTAGGTCTGTTTTAGTTAGAGAATTCATGTTGTTTATTATATAAATTAAATGGTATGTATTGTTAACCCTGTCGGCCAACATTACGATCTAATATGCAGCTGAAAAATACATAAACAGATCAAACATATGATTGACATAAAACACGAAGATTAACCTGGTTCACCCAATTTTGGGCTATGTCCACCAATTAGAGGTATCGATTTTCTTATTGTTCATAGCCGAATTACAGGCATACATGTATTTATAGCATTACATACACAATTACATAAGAAATTGATTATTAAATATGCTCCCATCCATATTCTAACTTAGATACAACCAACGCTAAATAATAGGATCCACAATCAATTCTTGTATGAATTTGTTGTCACCAAATTCCAACAATCTCCACCTTGACAACAATTAAACTAATACCTTGCTCATTTTCTTTTGTTCATCACCTTTTCTGCAAGCCAAGAGAAGATAATCACCATCGTAGCTTCTCTAAAAGTACTGGTTTTGTGAACATGTCTACCCAATTCTCTTTTGTATGAACGTTTGCAAGAGAAACTCCACCTTCATGGATGACCTATCTTACAAAATGGTACTTAATAGGAATATGTTTAGTTTTACTGCGGTAGGCTAGATTCTTGGCCAAGTGAATAGCACTTTGACTATCGCAAAGTAGCTTTACTTTGTGTTGCATCCTTCCAAACTCACCAAACACACCTTTTAACCAAACTACCTCTTTGAAAGCATGTGAAGCATCTATGTATTCTGCTTCTGTAACGGATAAAGAAAAAATTATTTGTAGCTTTGACAT
Source organism: Picea engelmannii (assembly GCA_009831015.1). Classification (NCBI taxonomy): domain Eukaryota; kingdom Viridiplantae; phylum Streptophyta; class Pinopsida; order Pinales; family Pinaceae; genus Picea; species Picea engelmannii. The sequence goes on from ML783515.1 coordinate 660,597, forward strand.
CCAACTAATAGCTCCACCTGCAATAGTAAAGACATACCTCATTTTGTCCAAATCACCTGCAAAATTAGAATCAATGTATCCATAGACTAACTCACAATCACTATTATAGGTGATATAGTAATCTCTTGTGCCCCTCCAATATCGAAGCATCAATTTCATGGTTGCCGAATTTTCCATATATCTGTTGACAACCCCAACTGCATGTGAAATGTATGGTCTTGTACTAACCATCACATACATTAAACTTCCTACTGCATTAGCATCTGGTATTTGAGACATATGTTACTTTTCGTCTTTTGTACTAGGACATAAACTTGAAGAAATCTTAAAATAGGAAGATAAAGCTACAGAAATTGGTTTCACACTATTCATACCAAACCTCAAAATTATTTTCTCGACATACTTCTGTTGTGACAACCAAAGCTTACCATTCCTCATGTCTGTGAATATCTCCATGCCCAAAATCTTCTTTGTTGCTACTAGATCTTTCATATCAAACGTCCTAGCCATTTGAGCCTTTAACCTATTGATCTCGGTTATGCTTTTGCTTGCTAAAATCATATCGTCAACATACAATACTAAGATAACGAATATGACATTATTCAATTTCTTAAAGTAAACACAATGATCATACTCACTCCTTGTATAACTCTAGCTCATCATGAAAGAGTCAAATTTCTTGTACCATTTTCTAGGTGTCTACGTCAGACCATACAATGATTTCTTGAGCCTGCAAACAAATTTATTGTTGCGATTTTGAACGAAACCTTCAGGTTGTTCCATGTAAATGTCCTCATCCAAATCTCCATGTAAGAAATCAGTCTTAACATCTAGCTGCTCCAACTCCAAAATTTGAATTGAAACAATCTTAACAACTCGTGAAAAAATCTCATGAAAGTCAATACCTTCTTTCTAAGAATATCCTTTCGCAACCAGCCTTGCTTTGTACCTTTATACCTTATCATCAACACCCGTATTCACCTTGTAGACCCACTTGCAACGTACAATTTTCTTGTTTCTTGGAAGTTCTACCAAGTCCCATGAAGCATTCTTAGCTAAAGCATTCATTTCATCCTTCATTACTTCTTTCCATTTTTGAATTTTAGAACCCTCCACAACTTCCTGATAGCACGAAGGTTCATCATCATTAGTACTTCAAGAAAATGATGAAACAAAATCATCATACCTTCTTGGAGGAACTCTGACCCGTGTAGACTTCCTTAGGGAAATTTGTAGCTCATCCATAATCTGTTGATTGTCATCATCATCCATGTTTTCCTATGCAATAACCTCTTCATGAACATCTTCAAAAACTTATCTGTGTTCACTCTCATCTGTAGTTGAACGAGTTTCAAACTAAATCTATTGATACCTAGGTACTTCTACTTGTTTCATTTGAACATCTACATCTGATTTGATGAGAGATGATTCATCAAATATTACATCTCTATTAATTGTGATCTTGTGGGAAGTAGGATCCCACAACCTATACCCCTTAGTACCATCACGATATCCAACAAAGATGAGCCTTTTTTTTATTTTGGATCTAATTTAGAACGCTCATGTTTTGGAATTAGAGCATAGGCTTCACAACCAAAAACATTAAGATTAGAATAATTACAAGGGTGACCTAACCATACCTCTTCAGTAATCTTGCACTCTATTTCTGTCGATGGTGATCAATTCACCAAATAACAAGTTGTAGTTACTCAAGTTCTTACTGCAAGTTGTAGTTACTCAAGTTCTGCCCAAAGTTCTTGCTGCAAGTTGGCGTTACTAAGCATACTCCTTGCTCTCTCTAGAAGATTCATGTTCATGCCTTCAACAAATCCATTTTGCTGAGGAGTATAGGTAGTAGTTTTATGCCTATAAATCCCAAACTCCTTGCAATAGTTCTCAAATTCCATTGACTTAAATTCACCACCATTATCAATTCTTAAACATTTAATGGACCTACCAGTGCTCTTTTCCACTAGAGCTCTAAACTGCTTGAAAACAATAAACACATCATCCTTTCTTTTCAACATATAGATCCACACCTTCCTAGAGAAATCATCTATAAAAGTAACAAAGTATGATTATCCTCCATACGAAACAATAAGGGATGGTCCCCAAACATCAGAATGGATATAATGAAGGATTCCCTCAACTTCCGGTTTTAAATCTTTGCCTATTTTGTTTTCCATAAATATAGTGCTTGCATAAATCTAACTTTAAAGACTTTAGACTAGGAAGTAACTTGCGATCAGATAATATCTTCAATCCTCTTTCACTCATATGGTCGAATCGTTGATTCCACAGTCAAACAGAATCACCATCATTCTCGGATATAGCTGTCACATGATCTAACTCAGTTCTTCCTTCTAACAAAAATAGGTTTCCAACCTTCTTCGCTTTCATAACGAGTAGGATTCCTTTGTAGACCTTCATAACTCCACCTTGAACAATACTTTTATATCCTCCAGTATATAAGACTCCCAAAGAGATTAGGTTCTTCCTAAGCTTAGGTACATGTCTCACATCAATTAGTATCTTTACAAATCCATCAAACATCTTAATTTGAATGCTACCAATTCCCACAACTTTACATGATATATCATTTCCCATGTAAACAATTCCATCATCTATAGACTGGTAAGTAATAAACAAGTGTCTATGTAGACAAATGTGATTTGAAGCACCAGAATCTAATAACCATTGTTGATCATAACGTGAAACATCACCAATTGTTACAACTTCATCAGCCATACCTAAACATTTTGTTGAACATGTTTCAGTTGCATTTGCTTCCTTCGTCTCTTTTGGAATGTCTTCTTTGGAGGCTTGTTGTTTCTTCCAAAAATCCTTCTTGAGGTGTCCATATTTTCCACAAAAATAACACTTAAGCTTGCTCTTATTTCCATTGAACTTTGACTGAGAGAAATCCCTCTGAACATGTCCTCTTTCTTTAGGTCTTCCTCTGACCACCATCACCTCAGATGTAGAGGTTTCTAAATTGGATTTCTTCCTTGTTTCCTAAGACAGTAAAGCTCCAACAATAACATCAAACTCAATCCTTTATGTTGAACTGAAACTAATTGAGGTAACAAAGTGATCCCATGACTCGAGAAAAGAACACAATAATGTAATCTCCTTGTCTTCAGATTGGAATTTCACTCCCATGCTAGTCAAATGGACTAAAAGAGTATTAAAAGTATTTAAATGATCATCTATTTTTGTACTTTCCTTCATGCGCAAATAGTACAACTGTCTTTTTCAGGAAGATCTTGTTCGTCAAGGGTTTCATCATATACAAGATTTTTAGCTTCGTCCACAAACTGATTGTTGTGTTCTTCGTAACAATGTTGAACATAGCATCATCGACCAAACACAAATGTATGGCACTGAGTGCCCTTGCATCGATCTCTTCCCACTCTCAATCTAAATTTCTTTGATTTTCCCAAAAGTGCCTTCACCACGCCTTGTTACACGAACAGATCGTGCATCTTGACCTTCTAGATCTCAAAACTGTTCTTGCCATTAAACTTCTCGATTTCAAACTTAGCACTCTGAGTTTTCACCATTTTTAGTTTTCTTTATTCTTCTCTTCCTCTGTTGTCTCCACTCTTATTTGATCCACCCCACACGTCCTTGGGTAGCGAGCACCATATAAAAGCTACTCGATGTTGGTTTCTCAAAACCCACTACAAAGTAAAAGAAATGGCCAAAGACCAGTACATGACTTTTAAGCTGAACCAAGTAGGAAATGTAACACGAACATTATACTCTTTAACCAAACAATCTAAAAATTCTTATTTGGCACAGAACAAGTGAAAATGCGGAGAGGAAAAATGTGCACCATATAATTCGGCGCTCTCTTCCAGAGGAGAGATGGGCGTTGGCTCCTTAAAACCCAAATTTTGTAAGTTACCCTTGAAATCAACGCTCCCTTCATGTAGAGACCCCATCGTCGATGGAAAAATGACGCTCCCACAAAGAAAAGAGAGATCAACACTTCTTTAAGGTGGCTAACCCAACACCGAAGTGAAACGACGACGCTCCCTTCCAGCATATAGCCCCGCATTGAAGTAAAAATGACGCTCCTTCTACCATGCAACCCTAGCACGGGTTTGGAATCGACACTCCCTATGCAGAGATTTTGTTCCTCAATGACGACTCATGAAACATAGCTCTGATACCAATTTTTAGCCCTGTCAACCACCATTATAATCTAATATGCAGCGGAAAAATATATAAACAGATCAAACATATGACAGACATAAAACACGAAGATTAACGTGGTTTGCTCAATTTTGGGCTACGTCCACCAAGTAGAGGTATTGGTTTTTTTATTGTTCATAGCATGGAGAGTTACAACAGCCTTGCAGGCTCTCAAACATTTCTCACTTGCTCACTCCACTCATCTCTATGTTGCCACTACGGGCATACATGAATTTAGCATTGCATACACAATTACATAAGAAACTGATTATTAAATATGCTCCTATTCATATTCTAACTTAGTTACAACCAACACTGAATAATAGGATTCAAAATCCATTCTTAGAAGAATTTGTTGTCACCAAATTCCAAAATATATAATATGAATGTCGTTCCATAATACAAAATTGAACAAATGTATATCATCTCAGTGTAAGGGTACAATGCACTCACAAAAAATGTATTTTGTGATTGTATGGTTAACAAGTTTGATGAATGTCAATTTAAGAAAACTTGTTAACCATGTTACATATAAGTGATCATTTTAGCCTAAATTAATTCATGTTGGTATAATAATAAGAAATTAATTACATAACACTAATATATTTTGATCTTCATATTCCAAGATGGCACTGGAAACAATTGAACAATTTCAACCTTTTCCAAGGAGCTACCTTCAAAATATTAGACATTTAATCTAAAAATATTTAAAATAACAAAAAAATATTTAAAATATTCAATTTCAAAAATTAAATTCCATCATTTCATTAATAAAAATCTAAATTTTATCTAATTCATACAACTTTTTTAATATTAATATTTTTTAATATTAATATAATGTCTAGTAACACTTATAATTATATTTTTAATATTTTAAAACAATTTTTATAATATTAATATAATGTATAGTAACACTTATAATTATATTTTTAATATCTTAAAACAATTTTTTTATATTAATATACTTTTAATATATATTAATATGTCTAATAACACCTTATACTTTTATTTTTAATATCCTAAAATAGTTTTTAAGATATGATATGTATGCAACAAGTTTTGACAAATCTACTTAATCGTCTCCTTGGAAATTTTGAAGTTTGGATTTTGGTACGATGGGTATGGAACTCATCCCATTATTTATAAAAATGGTCACATTTTTAACAAAGTTTACACATTTGAACGGGTGCAATATGGCATATGGCATATGTGCTTTAAAGTTCACATGGTTCACCATGTAGTCAAATTTAAGCTTTGTAAACTATGTAATGACAATGCATACATTCACACGTATAAATAAACTTATATAAAATAATTACATAGTTCAGATCTCATCTTTATCACTCGAAGTTTTAAAACAAGTTAATGAATTATTAGCAAATACACTTAAAATACAAACTAGGCACGGATTAAGTAAGCTATTTCCTTTGTTTATAGAATAAGAAAAATGAATTTGTTTGGATAATTATTGTTTTTGGTAATTATGTTGTTAGGTGTTATACTTAACTAACAAATTGTTCATCACCTAATGTACAAATATACATCACCTAATGTACAAATATATATATATATAGTGGAAATTGAAATATTTTTTATTTTCATTGTCTCTAAAATTATAAACATCCACAAATATATGGATGAAACTTTACCATATGATATGATGAAACATGTGCTTATTTGCTTCAAATTCTTTAATCAGAGGATGAGTTTGAAGAATTGAAAGCATTTCAAATTTTGTTCAGGTATATTGTTTAGATGAGAGGAGTTATTGTATGGAGTTTGAAGGGTTTGCTAATAATTTAGAGCTAAAATATTGTTAAAAAATATGATAATTATGGGTTGTCATTGTTTAAGGAAGTCAAGAGATAGGAGAACAATATTACAAGAATAATGAGTTTATTTGGATGACTATTTTTTTTCTTAATTATGTTGTTAGTTGTTATACTTTCCATTTTTTTAAATAGAAATTCAAGGACATATTGTTTACATTCATGATCAAATATACAAATATATAGTGGAAATTGAATTATTTTTTGTTGTGGTTGTCGAATCTAAAATTACAAACATTCACAAATATTTTAGCAATAACAACACCTTAAACCTAAATAGTTACCATATGTTATGGATGAAACTTGTTCTTGTTTAGTTCAAATGCCTTAATCATAGGTGAGTTTGAAGAATTAAAAGAATTTGAAGTTTGTTTTGGTGTATTGTTTAGATGAGAGGAGCTATTGTATTAAGTTTGAAGGGTTTTCTAATAATTTAGAGGTAAAATGTTGTTAAAAAACATGATGATTTTGGGCTGTCATTGTATAAAGAAGTTAAGAGATAGGAGAACGTAATGCACAAGGCTGCTTTGGGTCATTACAATAATATATTCTTTAAGAGCTCAACATGTTACTTTCGAATCTTGAACTTGGGAGATTTGAACTTAGTTGAGGAGGATAACAATCATTTCTCCCAACCATCTAACCTAAACCAAATTGATATTTAAATTTCTAGGTTATTATTAAACATCATAAAATACACTAACTAATTGCCAATAAACAATTTCACATATGATTCATTAAAAACTACTTTAATGAAATAAGTGAAGAATTATGTCTTCATGTATAGAGTTGATGACTAAGTGTTGGGGATATCACATCACCCTTTCCGAGTAGCACAACTATAATGAAATAGGGATACTAGGTATTTGGTAGATATTGTTTAGGGATGAAATCATTTTTTCATTGTAAAGTATGACTTACAACTAATTTTTCTTAGTTAAGAGATTTTTTTTTTTAAACTTAAAAAACATGTTAAAATTTTTTTTAAGAAAATATTTGATTTTTAACCTTCAAATCAAATCTAATCGATTAAAATAATAATTTTTTTACCGTGCAAAATAAATTGAACATTTTTAAATATTCATATTACTTTTAATATGTTAAAATTACACCATTAAATATATTTCACTAACATTATTATTATTTTATTTTAATTATTATTCATGTAAAANAAAAAAAAAAAAAAAAAAAAACATTTAAAATATTTATGCTAGTTTAATATTTAATTATAAACAAAATAACATAAAATTAAATGATATTGTTCCTTTAAATATTTTTAATATTTATTTACATTATTTAAATACTTAAAATCTTGAAAAAATCAAGGATAGTGTTCCCTTATTAACATGGGAGAAATGACATGATCCTGAATTTCAAAATATATTTTTGTTGTGATCTCATGTTCTTATTGTGAGCATTTTGTTTATAATTAAATATTAAACATGAGATCACAACAAAAATAACATAAAATTAACTGATATTGTTCCTTTAAATATTTTTAATATTTATTTACATTATTTAAATACTTAAAATCTTGAACGAATCAAGGATAGTGTTCCCTTATTAACATGGGAGAAATGACATGATCCTGAATTTCAAACGATATTTTTGTTGTGATCTCATGTTCTTATTGTGAGCTCGACATCCAAAAACTCAAACATGTCCAACAATTTCCTGGCATTCAATACTATATGCATTATTCATAACTTTGTTTTAATAAAATATTATATTAATATTTTGAAATATATATATATATATATATATATATATATATATATATATATTATTTAAAATTTATTTTCCATACGAATTTTTTCTTATTTTATCAAGAAAAAAACATTAATCAATGTTTTATGTTTCAAGTGATATGTTAGTTAGTATAAATAAAGGTCGTATGAAAAACCCTAGCTTGAATATTATTGAACATTGCTATGTGATTCAAAGTGCTATTTCTGTTGCTATTTCTTATATCATTTCTGTGTATTGTGAAGATTATGCATATTTTATATATCTGGTATCTTGCATATACTAATAACCCTATATAAGTTTACTTTCATCATGAATGCAAATTGAAAGTGTTAATAGTAAAGATATTGAAAATGTTCATAGTATAGATAAAGAAGAAAATATAGATTCTTTCATTGCGAAGACAACTATCTTGTAAATAGCTTTGGAGACTCTAATGGTGGGGTATTATATTACTCTAATGATGGTAGTGAGAATATACTTGATTGTACAATTAATCAAATAAAAAATACTTTAATATTTAAGTTTTTTTAATTATTATAATATAAAAAATAGATATGAGTGTTGTAATTAGTAGAAGTTTCTTTAAATTTATAGGAATTGTTTGTAATTGCAATATCTAAATTATTAATTTAATTTGTGTTAATAATTATAAGAATATATTTAACACAATATTGAAATTTTAATATATATTAAGATATGATTAGTAAATGAGAAAAAAAAAAACATATATAAAATTTTAACATCTTTTTAAAATTAAAATTTACACATATAAACTTCAAACATCTTTGTAAATTTCAAGCATTATTTTTGTTTTGATTAGAAAAAGCTAAATAATACTATTCTTGTAATGTGAAAACAAAATAAGAGTCAATGATATGGTTGGTTGATAGGATCAACAGAGTATTGATCTATTTGACTTTCATGTTTAACCTAGATTTGAAGGAAAACATACATACATTAAAAGGTTTTCATATCAGTAACTATAAAGTGAGTATTATTAAATTATTTTATTTATTTGAAATAATATTTAATTTTGTTTTTTATAATAATATTTTGAATAAATATAAAAAAATATTTATAATAAATTATGTGTTTGTAATAATAGAATAACAATATTTACATTTTAATTAATAATATATGAAATTGGTACTTATTAATACTAAAAATTATATATCTAATTTTAATTTAAAAAACTCTATTTAAAAAACTTCCCAAACTCCCATTTCATAAATTATTACCAACCAATTGAAAATGTTTAATACACAAGTTCCAAAAACTTTGAAAACAAATTTTAAAAATGTTAAAAATACTAATACATTCTTCCATACAAATTTTTACAAACTTATTGTGATGTTATGGGACATTACAATATAAAAAATCATTTATACATTGTTTTTCTCTATTTAATATAATACTATATTTTCCAAGCTCTTGATTATACCATGGAGCAACAATGTTGCTAAATAAAATGAACTCTTTTCTCTCATTCTCCTAATATTTAGATAACTGAAATAAAATTATGTTTAAGGACCCTCTTAGACTATAAAAGTATTCTTATATAGGTATCTCGTGGATTTCTTATATAGATATTTAGTGAATTTCTACATATTACTAATTCTACATAGGTAAATCATAATGAATTGATATGACGACAATTTAAACCTAATAATAATTGGATCAATAACTTTTTCATCTAAATTTTGTTGGAAAAAAACCACCATAATAAAGTTATGGAACCATAAAATGAAACAAATAGCTCTTAAACCTAAGTATTTGAATGAGAAACTCAAAAATTCCATTTCATTGATCTCAAAATATTTTTAATTGTGATGTTTTACAATTTAACATTAACTAATCATTTTGGTTCTTAAATTATTTATTTCTCATTTTATAATATACATAAAATTAATATATATATATATAAATCCATTTTGAATTGTATTATAAAATCAGTAAACAAAGGGAAGAGAGATGCCAAAAACCAAATAGATTTAAAATCATTAAAAAAAGAATTGAAGAAAGAGATGTAAAAATCCAAATAGAGCTAGAGTCAATGCTTGATAATAAAATTATATTTTTCAAAGATACCATTCAAACTCAAATAAGGATAGATTATTAGGGTTCAAGAGTGAATTGTAGATAATGAAGGATATGATTCAAGAAATGTAAAAACATAAAAAATCAACCCAAGAAGGAGAGGTTGAAGGAAATCGCAACTTGAGATATAGAATTAAAGAGCTAGAAGATAAACTAACCAACAATTTGACCCTGAAAAATCTAGATAAAAAAATGGATATCAAACCCATGAAAGAGGAAATGGAAAAGCTAATGGAAATGGACCATGAGTGTAATAAAAGAGTCTTGAACCTCATAATTTGTGGTATTAAAGAACAACAAGAGGATGATACACTATCAATTGTAAAAGAATAATTAAATAATAAATCACAAATTGATGCAACTTACCTCATAGAATCAAAGAGGCTAGGAAAAATAATCCATCACAAAGATAGGTTGATCCATGTCAAAGTAAGTTGTAATGACCATAAATATAACATACTTAGTAAATCTCCAAGATTAAAAGGGTCATAAATATTTATAAATGTAGACCGCATTCTCGAAGACTAGGTTGAATTAAAAGGAAGGAAGTTCAAAAGTTAAAAGAAGTTAGGAACGAAGGAAAATGGGAAATAATTAGAAATTGAAAATCTGTTGTAAATAATAGAGATCAAAAGGATAATAATAAATAGGAATTTGAGACACTCGAGATCCTTTTCTGGAACTTTCATGGATTTCCATGGCGCAAAGGTCCTATGATATGTTAGATCCTGTAACATCCTTCTCTCGCGCACTGAGTGGACTTATTCTTAGAGGACACTTTCTCACAAGCGATTCGTATTATTATGCTATTAAAACATTTGATTTTGATTATGAGGCGTTATGGGTTGATGACATGGTTTAACTGCATTGACATAGACAGGTGCTATTGACTCGGTTTTACTGAGTTTGTAGGATTTTGGACCTCGAGGATGCAGAGGCATCGATTGAACCCCTTGGGCTCCGAATCGAGTCAGGGAGTGTACCATTAGGGGTTTGATTGTTTTACTATGATATTAGTGCATTTGATTAGATGATATGATGTGGATATAGTCTAACATGATTTGTTGATGATGCAGGGTGACGATAGCTTGCCGACCAAACTCACATGTGGAGTAAAGGGGTCATGCACGACTACCAAAGATGGGACCCACGATGCCGTGAGGGAAGACTGCGACAGTCGCTCATGATGATTCTAAGGGGTGCGCAATAAGGCATGGGCCTTATTCCTTAGAGGCCCTTAGTCTCCCACAAGTTCACCTGGCGGAGTATTGACTCCAGGTTTTTTTTATGTCTACCAAGTTAATCAAGAGGTGAGTGACACTCTTGGAGCACGTAGTGCATCCTGAAGAGCACATCACGCAAGGGAACAAATGAAGCAAGTGGGACCCTTGGAGCACCTACTGCATCCTGAAGGGCACATCACGTTGTTTTGATAAATGAATGAACCTAAACGGCCTTAGCATGAAAAATGTGATAAGATTTTTTTTTTTTTAAATTCCCTAATAAAATGTCGCCCATCACGAAAATTAAGGTCTAGGTCTAAATCATGCTAGTGGTAAAATTTTACCCTTATTATTAAAAAANTATATATATATATATATAATCTCAAAAAAATAAAAACAAAGAGTGTGATCTTCGTTAAATCTTGTAACATCGAGGGAATAAGAAATTTAATTTATTCAAAAACAAACAAACAAAAAAAAATTGTTGGAATAAAATAAAAAGGGCGGGAATTAATTGTTTTATTATTCTTGATAATTTAAAATATACTAATTAAATGAGAAAAGGGAAAAGGGTTAATTTCCACACCTGCCTTTTTCAGTTCTAATTAAAAAGGGGAAAGAGGGAAAATCTAAAATATTAGGAACCTAGGAAAAGAGGGAAACATAAAAAGGGAAAAAGGGAACATAAGGGAAAAAATAGAAAGTCAAACTTAGTAAAGTATCTACCATTTAAGAGCTTTCTAATTTAAACTGAAGTAGAAATTTAATAATGGGGAAAGCCATTAAAACTTGTAAGAGAATTTGGAGACACCTATGAGTGATTCTAGGAGTAACTCTAGGTGGGTGAGGGAAATAAAGATAATTAATTAATTAAAGAAATTAATTTATGGAGGAATGAAGGGGATGGGTGACACTTGTACGGGGAAGAATTTTTAGGAATTAAATTCTAAAAATTTAATTAAACGAGATTTTAGGAAACTAAGGAACCACAAAACTCTATATAATGAAGGGAGGAGATGGAGGTTGGATCTCTTCTGTTTGTGTAACGTTACGCTGCAAAAATATCTACTTGACTGACTTAATTTGTGGGAGTTGGGATACCCAGCTCAGTGAAGAGTGGTAGCTCGGCCTTGCGAGGCAAGCTAGGAGCTAGTCGAAATCTCTAAAAAGTGAGTGTGTGGCCCCTTTATGGCTCGAGGGGCTAAGGGGGAAGAAGAGTACCCCTAGCATTGACTGGGAGGTACCGGTGAAGTCTCGTCGGTCGGCACACGAGAGTTGCAGGGAGAACGCGGGACGTCCACTCCGAACAGGGAATGGTACGGTTTCTTCATTTTGTATGGTAAGTTGTTTCATAACTTATGCTTGAATCTGCATTTTTACTTGGGTAAGTGAACTGATTATCTAGATGGTTTTCGAAAATTGTCTTAGCCTAGCTCGATGATATATTGACTCCCATGGCTTCATTTTCCCTTACGTCTTGACCACCTTGTTGTGTTGATTGTGACCTTCACGGTTGTTTAGCCTTCGTCCCTAGCTCACAAGTCCTCGCATGAGAAGTTTGCGAGGAGCCTGATCTATGGTCATCGCCTTAGCATTAAAATACCTATGGATCTCAACGCCCTGCTTTTTAGTGCAAGGATGATGAGCGAAGAATGAACCTGTTAGCTGGCTACCCTTGATGCTTGTCCCTGGCTGATTGTTGATTCCACCATCTGGCAACGACCTCTGCGTGTGAATTTTTCTAGTGTCCTAGTTGGTTTTCTCTATGCCTTGACTGATAGAACCCTTGCAATCATTCCATGACCTTTCCCATTGGATCCTTGCATTCTCTTACTATTGTCTATGCTGTATTGGGGTTATAGCAATGGAAGTATGAATGGATTCCCTATCTGCAAATTTTTGGGTATTTTGGCAATGAAAAAAATGAATTTATTTCATGTTTGCATTTCTGTATTGGTCTCCTGGAATGGAATTTTTTTTTTATTGTTATTCATGTTTGCATTGTATTGGTATTCTGGCAACGAAAAAACGATTTGATTCCCTGTCTGCATTTTTATATCTGGTATCCTAGAAATGGAAAAAACGTTTTTGTATTATTCATGTCTGCATTATATTTGTATCCTGGCAATGGAAAAACGAAATCATCTCCCCTGTCTGCGTTTTTTGATAATTGGTATCCTGGTAATGGAAGGGAAATTGTTCATTCTTGTATGCATTGCATTTAGCATCTGGGCAATGAAAAAGGGAAGTCATGATTTTCCATTTAAAACATGTATGAATTAGCTGTGAATGCCCATGAATTGCAAACTAATTGGTGTTTTGTTTATTCCTGTAAATGCCCACGAAATGAAAATTACTTAACGATGCATTTTTCTGGATTACCAACCAAGTTGTTTCCCTTCGAAATGTTGACTGATTTGTCGATTGATTGCCCACGATTTTTACTATTTAAAATGAATGATTGAGTTGTTGTAAATGCCCATGAATTGATGCTAAAACACTTGACTGAATTCGTTGTTACACGCCCTCGAATTGCTGTTAAAATTGATGACTCTCTTGCTGCCTTAATTGACCATGATTTTCCCTTTAAAAACTTCCATTGGTTATCCTCACTCCATAGCATTTTTCCCCTTTCTGAATACTGTAGTTCCATTATAATTCGATGGAGAGTGTACCGGGCGAGCTTCCCATGATACCTGGCGATTGTCCTTTAGTTAAAACCGTCATTTACCTTTTTATTCAGGACTCCCAATCGTTGCTTGAAGACCTGCGTTTTCATTGTCATTTTTTTTTTCTGCGTTTTCATTTACTGATGGTGTTAATTTTGGGCAATTCACCTTGTAATTGGTAAGCACATGTACCAATTTATAGCTGCCTACATGCACATTTAATATCAATTAATAGATGGCAGAGATTTGGTGGTTGGCTGCGTTGAATATTAATTTATTGACGACGACATTTGTATTGTTGTTTTATTATGTTGATCATTATGGAGTTATTTTATTTATTTATTAACACACCTTGTATGGTTGATTATATTTTTCAATCCACATATTAACTAGCATAATATTTGTATTTCTTTTGTTCTTGATCTTACTCAATCTAAACTTCTACTATGATATTATTGATCCTTTACTCATAATATCCTTCCCACTCCTACTAGTAGTAGATGTGTAGTTTTGTAGATTGGGAACTCAACATGCATAATGTGATATCACTATATAAATCATGCTTATAATTCTATTAAAGTAGTTAGGGTAATTTAAATAATAATTACTTGGTTGAGATCCAACCCCTTTAATGATGACCCTTTTTCCAACATTCACCTAATGAATGGATCAAAGTTGAATAGGTAATGTGAATAATAACCTTAGATTAAGTCCTTGTGTACTCAAATATTAAGGGATATAGCATCTTCACACATGTTGATTATTTAGGACTCGTCATTTAGGACATCTTTTTCATTTAGATATAGAAGCAGTGTATGATCGCTTTTTAAAGGATGAGTACTGCACTTACTTTAATAGACGCGTACCATGCGAGCAAGCAGGTTGATTGTTGAGTTATGTTTAGTTCACCCTTGATAACGTTTAGGTACTTGGTAATGTTATAATAGTTTACCCTTCACTCCTAGACCTCTTACTTAACCTTAGGGATTCTTGGATTTTGTTGAGTCATTTATTGGATTCTGCATCTATGAGCGATGTATTCATGCATCTTGACGACCCATGGCTTGGGGGCATAGGCGGAATCTTCCTGTCAGTTATTTCGGCCCTTAGCGCGTCGAATTTATCTTGAGACCCTTGTCCAAATAGGTTAAGATGCACCAGGGTTATTGTTGCATCTATCGCCTAGGGACGACATGATCCTTGATGAAGGGATCATGGCCAGAATCTGTGCTACCCATTGTCGACATTGTTCGTTGTAGTCATTTTGGCGCTTGGGTTGAACGCCTTCATGCGTTTGGTTGCACTCCATCGAGGTCTTAAAGTTAACTGGTCATCAAGGTTGTCGCGTCGGGACGGGGATGTTATCCCTTAGCTTGTAGGCATGGTCATGTGGTGTTGGGAGGGTAGTCATTTCTATCTGTTGGTTTACGCATGTTTCACCTAGTTTCTCCTTGCGATAGTGCGTGGAGTCGTAGTTGTCTATTGCTAGATCTGCGTGTTGTGTTCGTTGCATGGTTGTGTGGTTCATTTGTTGTCATCTTTTCCATCCTGGAAAAAAAAAAATTGCACTTCTGCCTCGCTGGTAGTCGTAACGATTGGGGACGTTACAGATCTTGAGTGATATTGATATTATTTGTCTAGTTGAAACTTGAGAGAATGAAGAGTCTAAGGTCGCTAACATAGAAGGATTTTTCATGTGGTCGACATGGAACAAAAGGTCCCACTGTAGAGGGATAGGAGGCATAGCTTGTTATATTAGAAAGAGGATTTCTCCTCACATTCAACTTCAGAAGATTGATTGTCTCAATTGGTACATTTGGATAGAAATTTTAGACACCAATGCTAAGAATATGTACATAGAAATTTTCTGTTTTGCACCTATTAATTCTACTTTTTATAAGAAAAATAATCTAGATAGCGATTGTCCTTATAATAATTTAGAAAAAGATATTTATAGTTTGAAAAATGAAGGTAATATCCCCCAGCTAGGAGACTTTAACGCTAGGACTCCAACTAAACAAGATACTCTTTTAAGAACTGATTCCAACCATAATCCTATATGGCTAGATAAGGACCTTGTTTTATCTAATAGCTACAAAATAAGCTTTGAAGACCTAATTGAGAATTTGTTTGGTACTTAGTTGGTCAATCTCTACAACTATCAATACCTAATAATTTGCAATGGAGTAATGAAGTGGAAAAAATCCAACCAGATGACTTGTGTTCATGGGATATGTAGTAGTGTCCTTGATTATGTGATATTTGATATCCCCGTTTCCAACCAAATATAATTATTTTTCCTTTTAAATGACCATGAACCCGACTCTCATCATAAACCTTTAACCCTAACTCTAAACTTTTCCATGCATAGGAGCACCATTGAAGAGAATTATGGTAATCAAAGGAAATTTCTCTTTGAAAAAAGTAAATAATAAATTACATCTCCTAACTTATCAAGATAGCATTGAAGAACTCTATCATAATTTTAAGCCTACCCTTTCCACTTCTATTAACAAGTTCTATTTCTAGGTGTCTTATAGAAAGAATAATATAATGAACAAACCTTGGTATGATAAAGAATTTAAAATTTCTAGGAAATCCATTAGGGATGCTTCTAATGAGTCCTTAAAACTCTATACGATCAATACATAAAAATCCCTAATTAAAAGGAAAAATAAGGTACTATATCAATAAAAGGAAAGAGAAGCTTTCAAAACTATATAATATGGATCCTAAGAAGTTCTCGAGCCAAATTCTAAACCTCAATACTAAAGAAAATAATATGATTCCCTTAAGGGACTGGAATTCCTACCTTAAAAGTCCTTACAAGTTCCATAATGCCATGGACATCATTCTTATTTTCCCTACATAGGATGAAGTTTTTTCTCTAGATGACATAGAGTTCGGGGTTAAGAGGCTTGCAAATGGGAAAGCTAATGGCCTATCATTATCCCTCACATACAAAAGCTTTTCAATTTAGTAGTGAAGCATGGCTTCCCTAAACCCTGGACGCAAAGCCTCATTGTTCCTATTTTTAAAAATGGGGATAGAAGCATTCCCTCTAATTATAGGACCATTATGATTAGCCCGATTTTATCCAATATTTATGGAATTATTTTGGAAACGGAGATAAAACTTTGACTAGAAAGTCACGGTAAAATAGCTAAAGGATAGGTTGGGTTTATGAGATATCATTCAAATTTGTACCATATTATTACCTTGAGGATCATTGCAAAGGACTTATGAAATACTAAAACCAATATTTTTTTTTTTTTTTTTTTACTTTAGAAAAGATTTTGACATGGTTCCTAGGAAAAACCTTTGGACTAGTTTGGAAGAGATAAAAGTGCCTCTCAAGTTGAGGGATATTGCAATAAGGATGTATGAGAACGTCATTTCTAATTTTAAAAACAAGTAGGTCTTGTTGAAAGAGATTAACTACAATATTGGATTCAAACAAGCTTGTCCCTTGTGCCTTGCCCTTTTTTGCATATACATTGACAAGTTAGAAAATTTCTTGAAAAAAGCAAGATGTGTCGGCCCTACCCTCACTGGTATAGTCATCAATCTTCTTCTTTATACTGATGATATCATTATTATGGCGAGTCACCATGATATTGAAAAAGAACTAAGAATCCTCAAGGATGTTTTCTCCAATATGGGTATGACTATTAATACTTATAAGACTAAGGTCATGATTATTAAATCCAATAAGATCACTTATGATACCTTTGTATATGAAAAAAACAACTTGGAGGAAGTGACTTCATACAAATATCTTGGAATTGATATTCACCACAATCTCAACTAGAATTATAGCATTCGGAAAAGGATTATTGGGTGATGGAAATCTTATTATGGGCTTGAAAACAATTTTAAATCAACAGTTCTTTGGATTTGGGATAAGAAGAAAATATTCTTTGAGACTCTTGTTACACTAGCTATTCTTTATGGATGTGAAGTCTGGGGTTGTAGTATCTCTCTTGAACCCTAGAGAAAGATAGAGAAAATACAAAATAATTTGATAACCTATAATCTCAAAGTTAAAGGAAATACACCCTACCCCATTCTTCTCTTAGAAAAAATCCTCTCCCCCATTGAGAGCATGGCTATGACTAGATACCTACTATATAAAAACAAGTTAAACAACATGCAAGACAAGAGACTTCCTAAAATTACTTCTAAATAGAGTCGTAACCACCATGGACTCAAGCGGGGATGGCATAAAGACGCCCGGTCTTGGATAAACTATTGGGGAATAATTGAAGAAACCATCTTGTAGAATAAAGATACTATTAAAAATATCATCAAATCAATATTTAAGGAGAAAATGTGGTGTGATAAAGAGTTAGAGGAAAAAACAAAATTAATGTGTTATAAGGATGTAATCAACCCTAATCTAGAATATCAAAATTATCTACCTATTTTTACAAGTGTAAAGAAAAAAGTAAGCATGCTCCATAGTGAAACTGGACATTGGTCAATTCCTAAAATGCCATGGGATGAAAGAGTGTGTCACCTTTGTGACACTAAGAAGGTTGAATATGAAAAACACTTTCTCTTAGATTATCGAGCCTATACCCAGATTATATCTCATTTTAAAAATATGTGACACAATACCAAACTTCCTAACCTCTTAATTCTTTTCGATCACATAAAAAAAATTCTAAAGAATCGCAAGTAATCACTTACCCTCTTAAGGTCCAATAGACCAATTCAATCTTAGTGAACGTTAATCATCATCATCGTTGTCACTGTTATCTTTATTTAAAAGGAATTTATGTCGCTCAATATTCTTCTTCTTCTTCTTCTTCTTCTTCATCATCATCATCATCATCATCATCATCATCATCATCATCATCATCATCATCATCATCATCATCATCATCATCATCATCATCATCATCATCATCATCAAATTGTTTTTTAAATGGTTTCATGATAGTACATTTGGAACCTTTAAACATACAAAGTTAAATGTTGTGTTAACACATGTTTATTGAAAGATAGAAAAATATTTATAAAAATCATGTTTAAATGGTACCATTTTGGAACCTTTAAACATACAACAAATTTAAATGTTATGTTAACCCATGTTAAGTAAAAGATGGTTTCATGATGATGGTACATTTTGGAAGCTTTAAACATACAAAGTTAAATTTGATGTTAACACATGTTTAGTGAAAGATAAGAATAATATTTATAAAAATTATATTTAAATGGTATCATTTTGGAATTTAAACATAAAAAAAATAAAAATTATATGTTATGTTAAACTATGTTAAGTAAAAGATAAGAAAAATATTTATAAAATTAAATTTGAAAAAAAAAATGAAAAATGTGTTTTTATATATTAAAATATAAATCATTATTACTATGTAAAAAAGTGAAATTGGAAAAACCATATAGATGCTTGGAGAAAGAAAAATTAAAATAAAAAAGAGTTGTAAGTGAGGATGATATTTAAAAATAATAATAATAAGTGAAATATTAAATGAAAATTTTAAAATAAAACTGTATTTTTTTTAAGGGGACACATAAGTAAGTGTCATCTTTTATGAAAAAATAAAAAATTAACATATTTAATAAAGAAATTATTTGTATAATTTTCTAACTCATATAATAATAATAATTTATAAAATTATAATGGAAAGAAGTGGATAAATATGATCTACAAAATTTTCTAACTAAGTAAGAATACAAAAATCAAAAGATACATATTTAATAAAGAAATGGTTTGCATAATTTTATAACTCATATAAAAATAAAAAAATATTTATAAAATTAAGTTTGAAAGATATGAGTGAGATGATGAGTTTAAAATTAATTAAATAAGAATTAAGAAATCAAAACCTAACATATTTTAAAAAGACCATTTGCATAATTTTGCAACTCACATAAGAATAAGAAAAATATTTATAAAATTAATTTTGAAAGAGATGGATTAACATAATTTGTATAAATTTCTAACTAAGTAGAAATGATAAATAAAAATCTAATATATTTAATAAAGAGATGATTTACATAATTGTCTAAACAAAAGGATAAGAAAAATATTTATAAAATTAAATTTGAAAGAAATGGATAGATCTCCATAAATTTCTAAATTTCTAAATAAGTAAAGTTATAATTTTTTTAATATTATTTTGATTTATCATAAATTTCTAAATAAGTAAAAATATGATTTTTTTTAATATTATTTTGATTTACATAGTATGAATCATTATTGTTAAGTGAGCATAAAGTAATACTTGTGTTTGATGAATAATAATAATAATAAGTTATATTAGAAAAAAATGAAATATTAAATACAAAATTAAAATAAAATTGTACTTTTTTAGACACACAAAATAAGTTTTATTTTTATGAAAAAAATTAAAAAATAACATATTTAATAAAGAAATTATTTGTATAATCTTCTAACTCACATAATAATATAAAAAAATATTTATAAAATTAAGATTGAAAAAGATAGTAAATATGATGTAAAAAAGTTTCTAACTAACAATTAAAAAAACCTAACAATAAAAAACCAAACCAAAAGATACATATTTAATAAATATTTTTTTTTTATAATTTTATAACTTATATAAAAAAAAAAATATTTTAAAGTAAAGTTTGAAAGAGATGACAGAGATGATAAGTTTAAAATTAAATAAATCAAAATATAATGTTTAAAAAAAAAATCATAATTTTCCAACTCACATAAGAATAAGAAATACATTTATAAAATTAATTTTGAAAGAAATAGATTAACATCATTTGTATAAGTTTCTAACTAAATAAGAATAAGAAATAAAAATATAATATATTTAATAAAGAAACTATTTACATGATTTTTTAAACAAAGGATAAGAAAAATATTTATAAAATTAAATTCGAAAGAAATGTATGTATAAATTTCTAATTAAGAATATGTTTTTTTTTTAATATTATTTTGATTTGTATAGATGGTTAAGAACATGCGTTTCCTCCTAAGATGTTACAAGTTCAAATCTAGAGGGGGGTAAGGTATGTCATATTTCCTTAGACTTTACTGATGTGGTAACCTTAAAAAAAAGGAATCATTATTGTTAAGTGAACAGAAAGGGACATCCATGTTTAATGAATAATAACAGAAAACGTTATGTTAAAAAAAAGTGAGATGAAAATTAACAATGATATTTGGAGAATAATAAAAAAAATTATTTAAAAAGGTTATGGAATTGTTAAAAAATTTAAATATAACTTAAAAAATGGTTAAAATAATTAAACATATATATTAAGAAAATTAAATATCAAATTAAACATAACTTCTATGTGCAACTATTGCTAAACGAATGATGGTCCTTTAATATCATAGACAATTATATTTTTTAATAACAAAATATTTTCAGTTATTTAATAACATTTTATTATAATATATTCAATTAACCCTAAGAATTACCCCTTAGCAATTGATTATAATATATAATCAATTGAAATAGAGTGAACATCAAATTAAACATAACTTATGTGTGCAACCATTGCTAAAAAAAAAATCGCCCTTTAATATCATAGGAAATTATATCTTTCAATAATTAAATATTTTTATTTATTGGATAACATTTAATTATAATATATTCAATTAACCCTAAAAATTATCCCTTAGCAATTGATTATAATATATAATAAATTAAAATAGAGTGAACATCAAATTTAACATAACTTGTCTGTCACCATTGTTTAAAAAAAAATTGTCCAACATCATAGGAAATTATATTTTTCAATAACAAACTATTTCATTTATTTAAACATAACTTGTCTGTCACCATTGTTTAAAAAAAAATTGTCCAACATCATAGGAAATTATATTTTTCAATAACAAACTATTTCATTTATTTGGTGACATTTGATTATAATATATTCAATTAGCCCTAAGAATTATCCCTTAGCAATTGACTATAATATATAATCAATTAAAATAGAGTGTAGTTTTTAAAGCCTCAGCAAAAATTATACAATGTAAGGAATAAGTTGTTGAATGAATAATGTCAAGAGGGAAGGGCACTGAACACACTGAATTTTCAAAGAGAAAATGTTCGTTAAAGTCGATTTCTTTTATCACTTAAGAGGTGAAAATAAAGCTTTGTTAGAGGTAGTTGAGCAACCAAAATTAAAACCGCACATATATTTATATTTCAAGGCTTTTTAAGTAAATTTGAAGTCAAAATGCTAAAACGTTATAAGTAAAATTAACTATTAAAACGATAGCTGTGCTAATTTTTAAGAGTATCGAATATCGAATTCTAGTGGGGCGTGTGCCATAATATCTAAACAAGGCTGTATTCACCCTTTTATAGGTTTAATTTTAATCTGAACTGTCACACTGTCGTTTGATTCTATATTCCTAGTTACAACTTTCTTCAATTAAAGGTCGTACTCTGACCTAAAACAAAATCTCACGATAAGCAACTAATTGGTTCCGCTCCGCCTCTTCTGCACTTACCAACTTCTGTGTTCTTTTTTTTGGTTTCTTTTCATTCCCTGATTATTTCCATTCAACCTCTTGATTTGAAAGTGCAGGCCCTTAATATAAAATTATAAACACCATTCTTCAAGTCTTCCTTTTTGCAATTGAATATGCTTACTTTTTCAGGTTTAATTACATTAAAGATTTCTTTTTTTTTGGTTTCTTTTCATTCCCCGATTATTTCCATTCAACCTCTTGATTTGAAAGTGCAGGCCCTTAATATAAAATTATAAACACCATTCTTCAATTCTTCCTTTTGCAATTGAATATGCTTACTTTTTCAGGTTTAATTACATTAAAGATCTGCATGTTAAAAGGGGATTGTAAATGTACTCTTAAAAAAAAAAAATGTTTACCAGGAATTGGAGCCAAAATTGTGTATTAGGGATTGGAGATGTGTAATTAGTTCTGTACTTAATATGAATTTTACAAATGATATTTATAAAAATATTAATAACAAAATAAATTTCAATTTTGATCATAAATAAAATATTTCAATATCCATCTCAAGTAAAATAATTCAATATCAATTTTATATAAAGAGAAAGTAAAAGATTGAGTGATTAAAAGTAAAAAATTATGATTTAGTTAATAGAGGCTTTCTACTTTCCTTGAGATGCCTAGTTTCTTTAATGTTTAATATTATGAAGTTGACATCTAGCATTTTAAAAAATATTAATAAGAAAAAAATTTCAATGTGAGCCATAAATAAAATATTTTAACATCCACCTTAAATAAATAATTTTATATCAACATTCACCTTTAATAAAAATAATTTTAAAGAGATAATAATTAAAAATAAAAAAGTACTTATTAACACATAGGTTCATGCTATTTTTGGTATTTGGGAGATGTATAATTCCTTTAATAATTAATAAAGAGTTCACAAATATCATTTAAAAATATATTAGTAACAAGTAAATATTTCAATATCAACTTTATATATATATATATATATATATATATATATATATATATATATATATATATATATATATATATATATATATATAT
>ML783515.1:683915-696876 GCA_009831015.1 Picea engelmannii
TATTTCTAAACACATGATAGATTTCGAGTTAACAAGAATCTACCTTGATTTTAACAAAAATTTAATGAAAAAAAATATTTATAAAATCATGTTAATACCATATCATGATGATACATTTAGAAACATTAAATATACAAAAATAAAATGTTATATTACCAAATATTTAGAGAATGATAAAAAATTATTTATAAAATTAAATT
This sequence comes from Picea engelmannii, assembly GCA_009831015.1. Classification (NCBI taxonomy): domain Eukaryota; kingdom Viridiplantae; phylum Streptophyta; class Pinopsida; order Pinales; family Pinaceae; genus Picea; species Picea engelmannii. Next base: position 684,116 of record ML783515.1, read on the forward strand.
TGAAAAGAAAAAAAAAATGTAATTTACAAAAGATTTTAAGTAAGATACACATATGTTTTTATACATTATTTTTATTTATAAAATATACAATTTTATTACTATGTCTATGTGAAAAATGAAATGATCGAAGAAAACTTAAAATGGAAAAAATAGAAACAATGCTTAAAAGCGATAAGAAAAATTTATTAAATGAAAATTTTAAAATAAATTTGTAATTTTTTACAAAGAAATAAAAAAATAACATATTTAATAAAGAGATGATTTATATAAAAAAAATTTAGTAAATAGTTATAAAATTAAGATTGGAGAACATGATCTACATAAGTTTCTAAGTAAAAATAAAAAATAAAAAATAACATATTTAATAAAGAGATGGTTTGCATAATTTTAGAAGTCATATAAAAATAAAAATAAAAAATTTATAAAATTAAGTTTGAAAGAGATTGGTCATCATAATGGGCATATGTTTCTAATTAATTAAGAAAAAAAATCAAAAGATAATATATTTTATAATTATCTTTTATAAAAAGAGATTTGCATAATCTTCTAATTCATATTAGATAAAGAAAATTATTTATAAAATTAGTTTTGAAAATTATTGGTTAGCATGAATTACACAAGTTTTTACTTAGAATTAAGTAAGAATAAGAATTATAAAGATAAAGTATTTAATAAAGAGATGACATGCATAATTTTCTAAACATAAGAATAAGAAAAATATTTATAAAATCAAGTTTGAAAGAGATGAAATAAGTTTCTAAGTAGTTATGAATATGTTTTTTTTATATATTATTTTGATTTACATATTATGAATTATTATTATTAAATGAGCAAAAAACCATGATAGAAAAACCACATTAATGTTTAATGTTTGATGAATAATAAAAAAAAAGTTATGCTAAAAAAAGTGAGATGGAAAATAACAATGATATTTGGATAATCTGAAAAGAAAAATATATTAAATAATATTAAATCTAAATTTTTAATAAGTAATTTAAAACATTTTAAATTGTTAAATAAATTATATTAGTTGTTAAATAAATTCAAAAATGATTAAAATGGTTGATGTACGTGCAAACATTTCTAAAAGACAGATCTTAAGATCATAGAAAATGATATATATTCAATTACCCCTTAGCATTTTATTATAATATATAATGAATTGAAATAGAATGTAGTCCTTAAAGCCTCAGCACAAAGTGTAGAATGTAAGGAATAAGTTGTTGAAATCAATAATTTGAAGATATCAGAACGAAGAGCAATGAACACAATGAATTTTCAAAGAGAAAAAATGCTCGCTAAAGTCGATTTTTTTTATTACGTAAAAGGTGTAAATAAAGCTTTGTTAGAGCTAGCTGAGCAAACCTATTTAAAATCAAATTTAAAACCGTACATATTTTTATATTTCAAGGTATTTTTTTTAAGTAAATTTGAAGTCAAAATGCTAAAATGTTATAAGTAAAATTAACTCTTAAAACGATAGCTGTGCTAATTTTAAGAGTATTGAATAGCTGGGCGTATGCCATAATATCTAAACAAGGCTATATTCACCCTTTGTAGGTTTAATTCTAATGTGAACTGTCACACTGTCGTTTGATTCTATATTCCTAATTACAACTTTCTTCAAGTAAAGGCGTATTCTGACCTAAAACAAAATCTCGCGATAAGCAACTAATTAGTTCCGCTCCGCCTCTTCTGCACTTACCAGCTTCTGTTTTTTTTCGTTTCTTTTTCATTCCCTAGTTATTTCCATTAATCCTCTTGATTTGAATGTACAGGCCCTTAATATAGCAATCAATAGATATAAAATTATGAACACCATTCTTCAAATCCTCCGTATGCAATTGAGTATGGCTACCTTTTCAGGTTCAGAGCTTAATTACATTTAAAGATCTGCATGTTAAAAGGTGATTGCAAATGTACTCTCAGAAAAGGAAACACAAAATTGTCTCTCTTACAGGTCGGCATGAAACTTAGATGAAATAAAACCACTTTCCAGAGAAACTGATTTCTGATAAAGGAGTTTGGAAGGATTGGAGCCAATACAGCTACTTTATGCAGAATCCTCCAAATATCAACTGCAGAAGTTGGTTCCATGCAAGCAAAGTTGGAAGAAAATCATCTGCACCGCAAAAACATTCACCACAGTTTGCAAATCCTACTTGCATGTATAAGTTAGTTGGTTCAACAAAAGCGACGTGCTCTACAACCTGGGTAGGGAATATCTCAAATCTTGGTGCTTATCGTGCTGTAACACTAAACAAATGGGAAAAAGAGCAACGTGCTTTTTTCTCAGATACCTGAAGATTATTTTAACAAAACAAAAAGCTTCTATTGCTTATTGACTGTGAAAAGAAACCTATGCTATAGATATACCTCGTGAGGACTAGAAGAGTAGATACTTCGAAACGTCATCGGAAATAAAGCCTGCAAACATTGATTTTCGAGCTCTCATGTAGATTCTCTTCCACGGATATTCCAGGCTTGCCAGACAGTATGAATAGCAGGAGGCTTTGGATAGCCATTTACTGCTCTTCATACTGTCTGGCAACCATAGACGAACCGATGATCTTCACGTTATAGTGCTGCTGCTACAAGTCTAACTCTCTGTCTACTTTCCAGCTTCCCTAGGTATGCATTATATAGGAAAATACGATGGAGAATTTCGATTGAAAACAACTGAAAGCATAGATACACACGCGCAGCTTAATGATTTGAACGAGGACCAGTACACCATTTGTGAAAAGAGGATCTAAATCTCAATTATATTGGGACAGGTAGAATGATGGATAAACACGTAAGTTCCATGACCACTCACAGTCTGATTCCTGGAAAAGAAAACTATATCACAGATTAGGTATCATTTGTATCTAAGCACGCTCATGCAACCATGGAATACACCTGTAAAATGCCTAGTGAATCAGTCAGTAGACTACGTGCAATCATGGAAGTAGAAAATAGAACTGATTAAACAACTCTCAGATATGACAGAAAGCAAGTGATGAAAACGTATTGTAAGCGTGGGAATATAAGCCCACAATTTCAATACAGGGTCATTGAAGAAAAGCGCAATACAGATCAATGGGCCCTTTGGGTCCATAGTGGTTTCGAAATGCTTTCAATCAATTATTGCAGAGCTTTCTCGTTCAATGTATTCGGAGATAAATAATCGATGTGCACGACGCTGAGTATGATTATTTCCATTTCCGAAGAATGAGTGGGCAAGGCGATCCACACCAGCCCATGTGGTGGTCCTTAAGCACGATACTCTGAAATGGAGGCCGGAAAGGGAATTCGGCATGTTCCATAATCCTCTATACGCAGGATGTCGATATCAATACGCAAATAAGAGAGAAGATATTTCAAAAGATATGGTGAGAGTAACGGGATTTGATTTTTATTCAAGGCCATTTCTAAATCAATTCACGAGCCTCCTATGAGAAAATAAGTAAATATAAAATTCATTAGAAAACTGTTTCTAATAATAAATAAAGCCAGCGAAACATTATATAACTTAGAAAGGTACCAAGGCTTCTTAAAGTATACTGTCACGATCTCAAACATCTATACGATCAAAAAGACATGAAATCATCCACACTGCATAAACCCACTACGAAAGTACTAGCAATTCAAAAATAGTATTCTTTTAATTGTAGTGTCACGATCTCAAACACATATATAGTATTTTTTTAATTGTAGTGTCACGATCTCAAACACATATACCATCACACTGCCATGAAAGTATCACAATGGATAAACCCACTACTAAAGTAATAATAACATTAAAATTTTTTAAGCATTATGTACATTTAGCATATAATCAATAAAAAAAAACGGTAAAAATATTATACTGCAAAATTAATATTAATAATAATAATTTTAAAATTATAATTTCTTCATTTTTAAGTCATGAAAGTATCACAATGAGTAAACCCACTAAGACAGTAATAACTATCCTAACCATTTAAAGTCATGAAAGTATACCATCACACTGCCATGAAAGTATCACAATGGATAAACCCACTACTAAAGTAATAATAACAATCCAAAATTTTAAGCATTATGTACATTTAGCATATAATCAGTTAAAAAAAATGGTAAAAATATTATACTGCAAAATTAATATTAATAATAGTAATTTTAAAATTATAATTTCTTCATTTTTAAGCCATGAAAGTATCACAATGAATAAACCCACTAAGACAGTGATAACTATCCTAACCATTTAAAGCCATGAAAGTATCACAATGGATAAACTTACTAAAAACTAATAATAATCCTAACCATTTAAGAATTAAATAATCTTTACAAGAATAAATCCACTAAGAAAATAATAACCATCTTAACCTTTTAAAACCATGTTAACCTTTTAAAACCATGAAAGTCTCACACTAGATAAACCCCCTAAAAAAGTAATAACAATCCTAACCATTTAAAAATTAAACAATCTTAACAATTTAATAATTATGTACATATAGTCATCAAAAATAAATAAAAATTATTAAGATGTAAAATTAATAAACAATCCTAACAATTTAAGAATTATGTACATGTAGTACATAGTCATTAACAAAAAAAAAAAGTAAAATAAAAAATATTAAGGCCTAAAATTAATAATAATTTATTTGTGTATTTTTTAAATCATTTTAAAATTGCAATTTTTATTTGTTATATTTGCATTGTTAAAAAAATTTCATCTTAATTTGTTTTAGAGTGTTGTTTAAAATCTTAATTACTATAAATTTATTAAAATCTTAATTACTATAAATTTATTTTAATAGTATCAAAATATTATAAAAACAAAATAAAAACATAATAAAATTTAACTAATTTACTGTATAAATAGTAAAACTTGAATAACACTTTTTACAATTTAATATGAAAAAAATATTAAATATATTTTCTATTTAAAGTTTACAAATAATATTAAAAAAAAATCAATTTCAACCATAACATTAAGTTAAAATCTTATATATATATATATATATATATATATATATATATCATTTTAATTTTTTTTAACATGGATAAATTAAATTGATATTTCTTTACAATCCATTAATAAAATTCACAACTAGCTAAAATGCATTGTAAATATTTACGATTTAATGAACTTATGAACTAAGAGTATTATTCATACATACATTTTATTATCTATAACATAATCTTCAACATTCATGGTCCTAATTGGAGAATCCATATTAGATGTTTACAATGTCATCACCACACAAAATTAATTATTTAATTGTATTAAAAGTTATTTTTTATAACTTAAGAGGAAAATATATGATAATAATAAAATTACATATGACAATTAATTACTAAACCAAACAATTAAAAAATAAATTGAAATAAATTAAAATTATGAAATACTGTGAACAATAAATCTAAAAACAAAATAATTTTTTTTTAATATTTCTATAAAAATTAATTATAAAAAAAAAAATGAATGATAATCTAATCCATAAAATTCAATTCGATGTATTGGATACCACGGACATATACATGTATAGCTTTTTTAAGAAATGTATGCATTTCTAATTAACACACAAATATTATAAATGAGTTGAATAATTTCCATGTTCGATGTTTAACATTTGTAATCCACATTGGCATTGATCACCAAAATGATGACCATCATTGAAAAACTCATACAAGACACAATGTAAGGACATTCAAAAACTAGTACCCTTGCTTGCAAACTGAAATTTAGGTTGTTGATGGTTGACGCGTTGGAGGGGTGGGTTGGAAGAATAAAAAGATTATTATGTATAGAAACTAATGTCGTTTTTTCAAATTCACAATAAATACCATTTTCAAATTCACAATAAATACCAAAACAAATATGAAGAAGGTGGTAATGAAGAAGGTAGAGTTAATTACATCAACATAGTTTGAGTTATATGGTAAGATGGTTATTATGGGAAGACTAAAAAATAGTTTTGATTTCACACATGGATGCAATTCCATTTTGATTAGAAATAGGTAGGGACACTATTTTGTAAATAATAAATTTTATAGGAATATTAGTATTATCAATTTTAATATTCATCTAAAAGTTAATATTTAATGAAATTTATTGGATTACTTAAGAATCAATTAGTATTTTTTATTTTAATCAAATATTAAATGGATTTCTTATTATATTTTGAATTATTTAGCTTACAAAATTATTATCATAAATAATTGAAAATATTGTATAATTTATTTTGTTGAATAATTTTTTTTTTTCAAAATTTGATTCATTTGGTGCAACAATAACAATAATATTTATTTTACATGGTCATTTTGGATTTTTTTTTTGGGAATGTCTAAAAATTATAGAGATAGTATGACTTATTTCAGTTTTCTCTTTCATTTTAATCACATACAATAAAAATATATAAAAATGTTAACTCCACTATATATAATTGAATGAATAAATATCTTAAATGTTTGGTTCCATGTTATATAGTGGAAATAACAAATAAATAAAGTAATATCATCAAGTAAAACCTAGAGCTAATAAAGAAATTTGCTACTTTCCTTTAAATATGTTTAAGAAAACTTGGTGGATTACATTGTCATGGTAGTGGCTATCAATTTATAAAAAGAAAATAGCATAATAATCAAAACAATAATCCAATTTCTTTAAACCCATTTAGAATATTTTACATCAAAACCTAGAGCTAACAAAGAACATTTCTACTTACCTTTAAACATGTTTAAGAAAACTTGGTGGATTATATTGTCATGGTAGTGGCTATCAATTTATAAAAAATAAAATAGTATGATAATAAAAACAATAATTCGATTTCTTTAAATCTATTTAGAATATTTTACATAAAAAAAAAAGGAAAATCAAATTTGCAACTCTAATTTCAAATAAAACTACATAAAATCAACAAATTAGTGATGATTAAAAAGAAAAAGCACAAACCATGATTGTGAACTATATAAAAAAAATAAAAAATTACCTCATTGTATTAAAAATATTTTAATTCATAATAACATTTTTTGTGTCATTATACAAAGAAGAAACCTACTTGGTATAAACCTACTTGGTATAGTATGCTATTATTTTGTATTTGGAATCACAATTATTCAAATATTTTTGTATTTGGAATTTCACCTATGAAATAAAGACATTTCTAGGTAAGATGATTACACCATTGAAAATTGTAATTACTAATCCTAAAATAAATCATTGATGATAAAAATAAAAATCACAAAGCATGACAATGAAATATAAGTGAATAATTACACCATTTTTAAAATGTATTTTAATTCACTCATAACATCCACAAATAATAAATGATAAAAAATAAAAAAAAATTCAAAACATAATAATGAACATATAAAAATAAATAATTATATCATTACATTAAAATATTTTATTTTATTTTGTTTTAAAGGAATATTTTAATCCACTCATAATCACATCTTATCAATCATAGTATAAAGAAGGAACATGATTGGTATAAATTATTATTTTAAAGTTTAATCACTTTACTAAACTATGAAATTATTGAAGGAATATGATTGGTATAAATTATTATTCTAAAGTCTAATCACTTTACTAAACTACTAAATTATTGGAAATTCAATGAGATTTCTATCTCTTTGACACAGTAAATCACATTGTAAAATAAGATGTCTAGCTAAAATGCATTGTAAATATTTATGATTCAATGAATTCATGAGCTAAGAGTATAATTCATACACACATTTCATTATCTATAACATAATCTTCAGCATTCATATTCCTAATTGGAAAATCCATAATAGATGTTTGCAATGTCACCACCACACAAAATTAATTATTTAATTGTATTAAAAGATGTTTTTTTATAACCTAAGAGGAAAATATGTAATAATAATAATAAAATTACATGTTAAGATCAATTACTAAACCAAACAATTAAAAAATAAATTAAAATTATGAAATACTGAACAATGAATCTAAAAACAAAATAATTTTTTTTTAATATTTTTTATAAAAATTAATTATAAAAAAAAAATACATTCCTTTAACGAAGTGAATTATAATCTAATTCATAAAATTTGGATACCACGGACATATACATGTATAGGTTTTTTAGGAAATGTATGCATTTCTAATTGACACACAAATATTATAGATGAGTTGAATAATTTCCATGTTCGATGTTTAACATTTGTAATTCACATTGACATTAATCACCAAAATGATGATCATCATTGAAAAACTCATACAAGAAACAATGTAAGGACATTCAAAAACTAGTACCCTTGCTTGGAAAGTGAAATTTAGGTTGTTGATGGTCGACGCGTTGGAGGGATGGGTTGGTTTGGGTTGGAAGAATAAAAAGATTATTATGTATAGAAACTAATGTCGTTTTTTCAAATTCACAATAAATACCAAAACAAATATGAAGATTCTTCAAATTCACAATAAATACCGAAACAAATATGAAGAAGGTGGTAATGAAGAAGGTAGAGTTAATTACATCATCATAGTTTGAGTTATATGGTAAGATGGTCATTATGGGAGATTAAAAAAATAGTTTTGATTTAACATTACCTTATAGGGATGCAATTTCATTTTGATTAGAAATAGGTAGGGACATTATTTTATAAATAATAAATTTTATAGGAATATTAGTATTGTCAACTTTAATATCCATTTAAAAGTTAATATCTAATCAAATTTATTGGATCATTTAAGAATTAATTAGTATTTTTTATTCTAATCAAATATTAAATGGATTTCTTATTATAATTTGAATTAATTAGCTTACAAAATTATTATCATAAGTAATTGAAGATATTGTATAATTTATTTTGTTGAATATTTTTTTTTTCAAAATTTGATTCATTTGGTGCAACAATAACAATAATATTTATTTTACATAGTCATCTTGGATTTTTTTGGGAATGTAGATAGTATGACTTATTTCATTTTCCTCTTTCATTTTAATCACATACAATACAAATATATAAAAATGTTAACTCCGCTTTATATAATTGAATGAATAAATATCTTAAATGTTTGGTTCCATGTTATATAGTGGAAAGAACAAATAAATAAAGTAATCTCATCAAGTAAAACCTAGAGCTAACAAAGAAATTTGCTACTTGCCTTTAAATATGTTTAAGAAAACTTGGTGGATTATATTGTCATGGTAGTGGCTATCAATTTATAAAAATAAAATAGCATAATAATCAAAACAATAATTCAATTCCTTTAAACCCAATTAGAATATTTTACATCAAAACCTAGAGCTATCAAAAAACATTTCTACTTACCTTTAAACATGTTTAATAAAACTTGGTGGATTATATTGTCATGGTAGTGGCTATCAATTTATAAAAAAAGGAAATAGCATGATAATAAAAACAATAATTCAATTCCTTTAAATGTATTTAGAATATTTTACATATAAAAAAAAGGAAAACCAAATTTGCAACTCTAATTTCAAATAAAACTAAATAAAATCAACAAATTAGTGATGATTAAAAAGAAAAAGCACAAATCATGAGTGTGAACTATATAAAAATAAATAAATAAATTATCTCATTGCATTAAAAATATTTTAACTCATAATAACAGTTTTTTCTGTGAGAAGAAACCTACTTGGTATAAACCTACTTGGTATAGTATGTTATTATTTTGTATTTGGAATCACATTATTCAACTATTTTTGTATTTGGAATTGAACCTATGAAATAAAGACATTTCTAGGTAAGATGATTACACCATTGAAAATTGTAATTACTAATCTTAAAATAAATCATTGATGATAAAAATAAAAATCACAAAGCATGATAATGAAATATAAGTGAATAATTACACCATTTTTTAAAGATATTTTAATTCACTCATAACATCCACAAATAATAAATGATAAAAAAACAAAAATTTCAAAACATGATAATGGACATATAAAAATAAATAATTATATCATTACATTAAACTATTTTATTTTAAGTTTTTTTAAAGGAATATTTTAATCCATTCATAATCACATCTTATCAATCATAATATAAAGAAGGAACATGATTGGTATAAATTATTATTCTAAAGTCTAATCATTTTGCTAAACTATGAAATTATTGGAAATTCAATGAGATTTCTATCTCTTTGGTACACTGAATCATATATGAATTAAAAAATGAACAAAGAAACCATAATTTCTTATTTGGGAAATATAACCTTCCATTATGAAAGATTTTTATTTTTTTATTAATAAATAACCAAATTATTTGAACTAAGAAAAAAAAATGATATTTTTATTTATAAGAAGTTAAATAAATTAGAAAATAGTAATGAAGTTTTAGAATTGATTTTTTATAAAAAAATTATAAATTAGAAAATAAAGATGAAGTTTTATAATGGATTTTTAATAAAGAAAGAAGAAATTGTTTCAATTCATTTATTTGATTGAAAATATAGTCAAACGATTTTGAAACTAATTAGATAACTAAAATAGATTTTGAAACTAATTAGATAAGTAAAATAATTGTATTGATTTCAACAATGATAATGTAAAATAATAGGATGCATTTATTTCAATAATAATGTATATAAAAATGATTAAGTGCATTGATTTCCCAATTCATATAGAAAAAATCAATCTTTGCATCAATTTTAATGATGAAATAGTTAAAATTATCTAGTCAAATGATTTTAACAAACAACATAGTGAAAACAATTTCAAAATTCACATTATAATGTCATTAAAGAGGTTATCAATTGTCACTTAAAGTCCACACATTTGTTTATTTATTATTTGTATGTGAAAACCATTATTATTATTCATCATAATATTTTTTTATAATGTTAAGAAATGTGAATGCAACACATTTGTTTATTTATTATTTGTATGTGAAAACCATTATTATTATTCATCATAATATTTTTTTATAATGTTAATAAATGTGAATGCATTGATATATACAATGCATTAAAACCAAAAGAATGCACACTAATGTAAAGGGAAATGTGAGGAACATGTGGGATTGGGAAAGAAGATATTAATATTATAAGGGAAAAGATGAAAGGTATGACCTTAAGTGAAATATATTTAGTTAAAGGTTTGAACACAAATTAATGTAAAGGAAATTGTGAGGAACATGTGGGATTGGGGAAAGAAGCTATTAATATTATACAGGAAAATATGAAAGGTATAACCTTAAGTGAAATATATTTAGTTAAAGGTGTGAACTACTTATTTTATGATGATAGATATGAAACCATTGAAAAACCAATTATCTAGATAAAAAAACAAGGAAATTTGAAAAATATTGATTAGTATATAATCTATCCAAGCATAAAGAGATCAAATCCATGAGGTGCAAGCCTAATTTATTTTGAAACTCACTTTAAAACAAAATCATAGATTGTTTCAATTTTATCCCTCTTTATATATACACACTCAATGTTAATAAATAATTTATGAAATGATTATACATTTTACTGAAATAAGTGTTAGTCATCTAATATTAATATTTCAATAATATTAAAATTATATATATATATATATATATATATATATAATAACCTTACATTCTTTAACCTAGTAAATAGTGGTGGTTGATGGTCTATTTCATGAGATTCTTGAATGGAGTATAATTGATGAGCACATAGATCATATAAATAAGATAAATAATTTTCATGTCCAATATTTAAAATTTAGTAAATGTTTAGAATTTTGTAATTTGTATTGATTTTGATTATTAATGTGATCATCATTTTCACTAAAAATCTTGCATGACCAATATATTGGAGTATTCAATATATAAAGTGGGGAGCATTCATATTGTTGATGGCAAACATGTTGGAGGTTAGTAAGGTTTACAAAATATGAGATCAATTAGTTTTTGTGGATGAATGAGAAGATGTGGATGAATGAGAAGATCATTATGTATATGAATTAATGTTGTTTTTTAAGTATCCACTATAAACACCAAAGGATGGTCATAATTATATACCTTTGCTTAAGTACAGGATGTTTAGATTAATTAGAGGATGCTTGGAAAGAAAAATATAATCTTACATTTTATTACTACCTTAACATTAAGTGTAATTAAATTTTCATTAGATAGAAACAAGGATAATCCTCCCTCTAACACAAACCTTTCAACTATATCATTATTTCTCACTCTAGCACTCATTGAACATACAACAATAAATAAACCATTCACTACACCATGAATTGTCTAACCAGTATACCTCAAAAGTAACTAAATACATTATAGAATATATTCAGTTGAATATCTCCTCTTTTCAAAATTTAATTGATTCACTGCAACAACATTAATTTAGCTTTTAAAAGAGTAGTTTTACTAACTCACTTGCAATTATTTGAAACATATAATATTTATAGAGATAGTATGACCTTATTCAATTTCATGGCTCATTTTAAACACATTCATTACAAGAATTTAAATTTCTTAATTCCATGTTATATAAATGAAAAAAAAAATCAAATAGTGTCATAAAGTAAAACTGTAAAGAAATAGATAACATGATTACTTACCATATAAAGTATTATATAACATTGTTACTTACCATATAGTATTATATAACATTGTTACTTACCATATAAAGTAATTATAAGAATTTAAGACGACTATATTGTCAGAAATAGATAACATGATTACTTACCATATAAAGTATTATATAACATTGTTACTTACCATATAGTATTATATAACATTGTTACTTACCATATAAAGTAATTATATAAAGTAATTATAAGAATTTAAGACGACTATATTGTCTCCCTATAGTTATTAAT
>ML783515.1:698905-720579 GCA_009831015.1 Picea engelmannii
ATATATAAAATTCATTAAAATAAAGAGCATGCACTCTAATGTATATATAATTATAAGAAATATTTAAGGTAAGGAAAAAAACTATTAATATTAGAAAAAAAAAGTCAAGATATGATCTATATTACAATATCTTGAATTAAAGGTTTGAATAGTCTTTGAAATCAACTTCATTTCTCATATGATCTATATGAAAACATTTAATAAACAATAAAGAATGAAAATTGAGATTAATCACTATGTAATCTATCTATTATTTATTATATGCATCATGTTAATTTATTACAATTCACCTCCTTAATCATTTAACATTATTAATTTATTACTATTCACATTATTCTTCAAGTAACTTTTGTATGACCTTCTTGATTATATTATCTAGATTATAAATGGCTAATAAATTTCAAAGGATGAATTCATTTAAAACATATACATATGCATAATTATGAACACCTTAGATTTTGGCATGACCATAAGTGATTAGAACCAACCTAGATGCATCTTAACTTTAAATATATCAAGTGTTGGGAGGGATAAAATCTCTTGAGCTATAAAACTTTCCTATATTTTTGAGTTGACTTGATCCCTCTTGATGCTTAATAAATACAAAGTATATATTTATATATAATCATCAATTTTCAAAAACCTTTATTAAGTTTTCATATAAGGAAATTGTCTTGAACTAGTGCACCCATCTTTCCCTAGTGCACCTAGGTTTTCCATAATTTTGTAGAAATAGAGGTTTGGTATTTTTGCTTGCTTGCAACCAATATTTAGAATAAAACTTTGAACTTTTTACAAGACATAGAGGATATATTCCTATATATTTCCACAAAATTTCATTAAATGATATTGATATTGATTTTAAGTAGTTTAATAAATTCAATTAGAGAGCATAATATGAATAGTCTAGGATTCCCCCACATGGATAACTTCGAACTATGGATTTTCCAAAAAAGGTGAAGAGGTGATAATTATCTTGTATTATTGAAATTATGTAATTTATTGAATTGCCGAATGAAATAACGAGTCTTCAAAGCCAAACAATCACTTATTCATAGCTTACATATATGAAGCCTTTGTGTGATTAGGGCATTGTCATCTATTTTATGTTGGTATTTTGTAGTTGTCAATAGAGTAGTTTGATATAGAGTTTTATATATAGTCACTATCAATGTAATTAGGTTTGGGAGCATTGACTATTGATTTTTATAAATTAGATAAAACTTTTTTATATGTTATATGCTTATTCTCTTTTAATTATGTGTTGAATTGATTTATCTATTTACTGTGGATTCTTGTGATTTTGTTGTGCAATTTTAATATACAAGCTTTCAAATACTGCATTGACCATTGATCCTTATAAATTAGATAAAACTTTTCTATATGTTACATGCTTATTCTCTTCTAATTATGTGTTGAATTAATTTATCCATTTATCGTGGATTGTTGTGATTTTGTTGTTCAATTTTAATATATAAGCTTCCAAATACTAAATCAAGTGGTAAAAAAAAATTCTTCACTTACCTATAACCATAGATTCACACACAAATAAATAATATATATATATATATATATATATATAAACTTAGTGCAGTCATAGAAAATAAGAATGTTTTACACATGCTATAACATGTGGGTTAGATTCAAGTCTTTATTAGATTTTGTAATATTTATTCTATTATATGGAACAAAGAAACCTATGTTATTAGGTGAAGTAGAAAATTATTATGTTAAGTGATTATTTTTGGTAAAAACAATATCAAAGAAAATTAAAGGTAAGTTTTTAAAGAGGTTAGTGACTTACCTTTATAAAGAGGGTGAGTGAATGAGTGTATGGTCTATGAAATGGCACTTCATTTTAAGGAAATTTCCATTTTACTAATACAAAACATCGTTTTCTATTGAAGTGGGCATGGGAAGTTATGGGGTGTAGTATGGAGTCTAAAATTTATTCTTTAATTTAGTAATTTTGTTTTCAACTAAAGTAAAAAATTAGTATGCTTAATTTAATAAACATGTTTTCAATTTATAATAGAAATTTATTTTCAAAGAAATAGATATGTATTGTGTAAGGTAGCAGATCTATTACAATAGTTGAAAATAGAAATATTGTAGAGAGTAATAACAAAAAACACTATAGATGAAACCACAACACCATTAACTTTTATTTATAGGAAACAATGTTTATTGGCCTCTTCGAGGGGAAAACCTCGAGAGCAATGCTTTATTGAAATAATTCTCAAGAAAAAACTTCTCATACCCTCTACTCCTATTTATACTAAATCTATCTATCAAAAGAACCATCTAGAGGAATATCCTTCTAAAAGTGGAAGCTTCTATTAGGTCTTCTTACATTTGACTTATTCTTCCTTATTTCTAGGCTTTATTAATATCAACTTTATTAAATGGAAATATATTATTCTACCTATGTGAGGGGTTAGGGAGGTTAGGCCCCTAACATGCCCTCCCCCTTAAAGAATTGCCTTGTCCTCAAGGCTTGAGATGAGGAAATTGTTGTAGAATGGTGGTTGGATCCCAGGTAGCATTTTCTAGAGTTTTATCTTTCCACTAGACGGACACTTCCTTGATGGTGAGTTGATGAAAATTAATCTCTTTCTATCCCAAGACTACTTGTGGCTACAACCAGATGGAACCTTCTTCATCCAAATCAGGGAGACTGGTTTAAATTTGACACTTAGTTCCAATCACCTTCTTTAAGAAAGACACATGAAAAACAGGATCAGTTAAGTTTTCTTATAAGGTTGTAGTAAAAGAAACACCTGGTCCCTTTCAACAAATTGACATTATGAATGAACTTGATCTTCTTATTGATTCATGGGTGAAATCATCAAGATGGGTGTCTATTTTGCTATAATTTCTTATTTGTTATTTTTTGCATTGTTAAAAAATTTCCATCTTAATTTGTTTTAGAGCTCTATTTAAAACCTTAGTTAAGATGACTTTACTTTAATAATATCGAAATATTATAAAATCTAAGTCATTTATTGTATAAATAGTGTTAACAATTTAATATGAAGAAAATATTAACTAGATCAATTTATAGTTTACAAATAATATTAAAAAAAATAAACAATTTCAACCATAACTTTAAGTTAAAATCAAATATATAACTTAAATTCTTATATATGTATGTTAAAATCATATATATATATATATAAACAAGTATATAGAGAACATTTTTTTTCTTTTAATATGGATAAATTAAATTAATGTTTCTTTACAATCCTAAAATTCATAACTAACTAAAATGCAAAATGCATTGTAAATATTTATGATTCAATGAATTCATGAGCTATTAGTATTATTCATACACACATTTCATTATATATCATAATATTCAACATTCATGGTACTAATTGAAGCATCCATATGACTGTGTACACCAATCTACACATTACCCTCTCCACTCAAAGCTTGAAGTCTAGATATTTCTTATCTTGGCCTTGCAATATCACCACCATATAAAATTAATTATATAATTGTATTGAAAGTTATTTTTTATAACCTAGTTTAAGGAAAATATATAATAATAATAATAAAATTCTATGTGACAATTAATTACTAAACTTAAAAACTAAAAAATAAATTAAAATTATGAAACACTTAAAAATTGATTGTAAACAAAAAAAATTAATATTTTTTTATAAAAATTAATTAAAAAAAAAAAATACACTCTTTAACCAAATAGATGATAATCTAATTCCTAAAATTCCATGTATTGGATGCCACCTACATATAAATGTATAGTTATGTATAGTTTTTCATCTAATTCATAAAATTCCGTGTATTGGATGCCACCTACATATAAATGTATAGTTATGTATTATTTTTTTTAGTACATGCATTTCTAATTAACACACAAATATTATAAGTGAGTTGAATAATTTCCATGTTGGATGTTTACATTCACGTTGATGTTATCACCAAAATCATGATCATTATTGAAAAACTCATACAAGCAACATGCTAAGAACAATCACAAACTCGTTCCCGTGCAAAGTGAAATTTAGGTTGTTGATGGTTGACCTATAGGAGGGTTGGGATGAAAAGATTATCATGTATAGAAACTAATGTCGTTTCCTCATAATTTACACTAAATATCAAAAGTGGTAATGAAGAAGGTGGAGTTAATTATATCGTCACCGTTTGAGCCATATGGTAAGATGGTCAATGTTGGGAGATGAAAAAAAAAAAAATCGTTTCACATTACCTTACATGGGATGCAATTCCGCTTTGATTAGAAATGGGTAGGGACACTATTTTGTAAATAATAAATTTTATAGGATTATATTAATATTGTCAATTTTAATATTCATTTAAAAGTTAACATCTAATGAAATTTATTGGATCTTTTAGGAACCAATTAATATCTTTTATTCTAATATTAAATGGATTTTTCATTATACCATGAATTATTTAGTTTACAAAATAATTATGATAAGTAATTGAAGATATTGTATAATTTATTTTTGAAACCTTTCGCTTTTACGCACACATGTTTGGACTTATTTTTTTAGGACAATTGTGTGCAAGTGATTTGATTCATTATACGATTCATTGTTTTGATTATGATTATGAGATGTTGTGGATCTGATGATATGTTATTTTGTTATATTTATAATGACAAGTGCTATTGAATGGTTTTTCCGGAGTGTGCAGGACTCTGGACGTTTGAGGATGTCAATGACATCGATGGATATCCTTGGACTCTGGATTGAGTCAGGGAGTGGACTATTATGGCTGAAGATAGCTTGCTAATTAGAATCACATTAGGAGTAAAGGGGTCATGCAGGACAACCAAAGATATTGAGGGAAAGGTCTGGCAGCAGCCCTGCCACAACCTACTAGCACTCACGTTGTGACTCGGAATGTAGGTTAACGATTACCTAGTTCGATATATCCACGATGTTGTGAGGAAAGACTGTGACAGTCGCTCACGATGATTATAAGGGGCGCGCAATAAGCCAAGCTCCTTATTCCATATATATCCTTAGTCTGCCACAAGTTCACCTAACGGAGTATTGACTCCAGGGGTTTGACGTCTACCAAAATCAGTCAAAAGGCGAGTGGTGCCCTTGGAGCACGTAGTGCGTCTTGAAGGGCACGTTGCATTTTTGTTGAAACTGGTAAGTTAAAGAACTTAGTGCCTAGAAAACTATGTTTCCTTAGGACTTAAAACCGTTGTTACCCATGATTTTGGTCGTCATGATGATGTATTGATGATGGTGTACTTAGGCTCTTCATAAGAACTTTCTCCTGAGAAAAGCTACTTTCATCTCTTCACAGAAACCTCATTTTTGAAGAAGGTTCGCAGGCTGCTAATATATTTGGCTACGAGAATGATCCATTTTCGCAGGTTGCCTTAAGCCAGGGTGCAAACTTCTCACACTGTGTTGAATAGCTAGGGTGTGAACTCTTCCTAAAGCAAGGAAAAAGATGAATTCGTGATGCTTCTAGAAGGGAATCTTCTAGAAGAATGGGTTGGCATTCGAATGGTTATCCTAGTACTGGATTCCCTGATATTTTGGGATCATTCTTATCCAAGTAACTATCTCATTATCTCCTATATATTGAGGGAATTATCATGGAAAAGGTTAAGCAAGATTCAATGGAGAATTGGTGAAAGAATTGTGTGAAGGACTTAGCATTGAACAACAGCATGGAGACTCCAGCAAGTCTATCAAAAAGAGTTGATCTTCTTCATGCAAGGATTGAGCAAGTGTGTGTGTCAGAGCCAAAATCCATCGAAAGGAAGTTTGCGACATCAAGGCTCAGGCTGTAATCTTTACTTTCAATCAATATGATACAGTGGCATGTCCCTTTCCCATAAAGCTATTTCCACTTTATTGTATAATTCCTTGATCATATACATAGGTTGACTGTTGAATAGATTGTGCTATCTTCACTTTGGTTGGTTTGGGTTGTCTTGGTCTTGACTCCACGAGAGGACTGGAGCGAAGTGGGAGCAACAAAGACCATAGGAAGAGATAATAAGGTATGCTACTTGTTCTTGCCTCCTATTTAATTAAATGGTCAAAAATTAGGGAAAGAGTCATGTCCTGTCTTGATTTATTGTAGATCCAGGTGGATCTAGGGAAATATGTTAGTGTCTGCACCTACCGATTAATCCGATAACAAAATTGGTGACCGTACTGGGAAGCAATCCCATTTTCTTTATGGATTTTGGTATTTTTCTATGGCCATTTTCTCTGGTTTTACTTTTCTCATTTCTTATCAATCTCTGAGTCTTCAGGATATCCTGATAGACCCTCTAGGTCCAGAGGCCTTTTCAATTTTTGCTTCATTTTCCAAAAATTTGACTAGTTTCAGAGGTTCTCGCACTACACTTCACTGTAGCCTGCGAGAATCCATAGAGTTCGCACTCTGCCTTTAGGTTGCAGTGCGAGGTTTTCGCACTTTGCTCAAAGGCCACCTACGAGAATTCTCGCACTGTGTAATACTACCAACATGTGAACTCATTTTTTCAAAATTTTGGATTTGAGCTTTGGCATCTTCAATTGCCCACATCAGTCTAGGTGCCTTATAAGAGTTTCTTGGACCATTGATTGGTGTCTTTATTGTTTTCGTTTGTGTGCATGAACAGTCTTAGGATTGCAAGGTTCTTCTTGTCATTTTTGTCTTGACTTTCGTTTCTTGACTTTTCTTGGCAAAACCATTCTCTCTGATTTCAAGATGTGAGTGTGTTTGATTAGTTAAGAACTAGTGATTGGTTGAAAGTTGAGTTTTCTTGGTCTTTATCATTTTCTTATTGTTTGATAGATCACTTTTCTTCTGCAATTGAAAAGACTAGTTTGGGTTTCTTTGTTTTAACAAATTTCATTATTTCTTTTAGTGAAATTTTCGAAAAAAAAAGATTTAATTTCTTGCTTTATATTAGATTGGGAGCATCCTTGCATTTGAAGTAGCGAAATTGCATGATTCTTGGCATTTTTTGATTTTAAATTATGAAAAAATTTCCCTCTCATGGACGGGAGAGGCCATGAATCGTGCATTGGTGTTTAGTACCTTTTTCTCATTTCTTGAGAATATTGATATTGATGAGTTTAATATATTTTGGGACATTGTGCATATGGGAATGATAAATGTTTTCTCCTTCTCGTAGCTTAGATTTCATCAAAATGAAAAGATTGCATATTCATATCTTTGCATAATTTTCGAGTCGGTCAAAACACCATATTGTCCACGCCATCTTCCTTTTGAGTAACAACATCCTTAAAAATAAAGTGCTTATAAAAAATTGATTAGACATTTTTATCTTCTCTAGTAGAAAACCTACATTAGATTAGTCGTAGGGCTTTGGAATAGGTGTGAAAGATAACTTTCCAAAGTTGCAAACAAACATAGAATCTTGAGTTAGGGAGCGGTTAAATCCACTTATTACATTTTGTCCTGGGAAGCCCTTCTAATACAAGGGTCAATCACGAGGTCGCATTGAGACTGGCAGAGTTACTCACCCTACTTTGTTGGTCTTGGTGTAGAGATTGCGTGTATTATGAGGTTCGCTTGAGAGGTATACCCACAATGATGAGTGGAATCTTTTCAAGTTGATTTTGGGCTAGATACCCTGCCCTTGCGCGTGGATCGGACTGTCAACTATTTCCCCAAGCATCACCGTAGTAATTGGTAACCTTAGTGGCCTATATTTTTAGGGTCTTTACATGAGGGGACTGTAGAGGGGCAAGTCTTCATGGTACCTGGAATCGACGTTGACCAAACTCACTTGGGCTCCTTGGAGGGTATACCCACGATTATGTGTGGGAGCTTGCACCAAGGTGTAAGTCCGTTAAGAAGGTCCTCAACGTAACTTTTCCACCCGCTCTATCTCATCCCCTTCATACATTATTCCTGCGACGTTGGATTTCATCACCAACTAGTGTGCTCATTGTAAGAAGGTTTTGCTTGTTTGCTTGCTTCCTAGATTTTTAGCGTGTGTTGTTTATTTTCCTTAGAGGACTTTAGATTGGATTTTTGTTTTTAATGGCATCAGTTCCCGAAATGACCAATGAAGGAACTTCTGCTCCAGGAGAACCTTTTGTTTTTTCTTCTTATGGAAACATTGGTCCTCCTCACATCACTACTTTGAGCCTTCCAAGTCTCACTATTGGATTACCGGTATGGTTGTTTTCCACTCAGGTAATCTCGAATGCAGTTAGTGCTTCAGTCACAAGCACTTCCCCCCAAGAGCATCAACCTCATGTTGATCCTTCACCTTCTTTACCAGTAAGGTATTCTTCGCCTTCTTTGCTTGCAATGTCACCTTCCGTTTCATCTTCTTTGTCAAGTGAAAGTTCTGAAGCTAGTAACCTGGTGAATAAGAAGAAGAAGAAAAGAAAGATCAAGAAGAAGAAAGATAAACAAGTGTCAAAACTTCCAACCATTGTCAAACATGTTGGAAAACAACCAATTATTGTTAGTCGTGCTGGGAGTGTTGATGATTTCAAGATCACCCAAACAACCCGTAAGCCCAAGTACCCTTGCAGGCTTTGTAAGGGTATCCATCTTATTAAGGATTTCCCTGGTCTATCCAAGGTTATAGAAGTATGGTCTACACACTCTGACCAACCCATGTCGTTAGCCTCTGAACAACATGCTAACAACCCCCCGTCAATTAGTCACGATACTGTTGGGAAGAAGAAAAGTAGAGTCAAGTTCCCGTGCATGTTATGCAAAGGGAGTCATCTCACTCACCTTTGCCCTTGTATAGACGAAGCCTCGAAATTACTGGAATACATGACTGTTTCACAGCCTCAACTTCCAGCTCCATACCGTAATCTTTCTCTCAACCCTGCGATAGTTGATGGAATGATCACTCCGGTCCCTTCACCGGTTAATCCGGTTGATCATGTCGTCAATCTGGTCACGTCCTTAGTTGAACCGGTTGACAAAGTGGTTGATCCGATCCCTTCCTCGGTCGATCCCACTCTCTCGTTAGAGAGTGTCACCCAAGTGGTTGATCCGTTTACACCTTTCAACCCCATTCTCCCCTTGGAGAATGTAACCCAAGTGGTCGATCTGATCTCATCATCAGTCGATCCTACTCTCCCGCTAGAGAGTAAACCCGATACTGCCCATGTTTTTCTTGTTGGTACAGACTCTGCCGTGTCAGGGGGTATTCCTCCTTCTCCCGTGGAACCCCCTTCAAGTAACGAGGCCATCTGTTTCGATTGGGGTGTGCTAATTGGACCTCGTCTTCCCTCTCACATTCCTTTCCAGATTACAACACAGGTTTTTGGTCGAGACGTTCCTCATACGCTGATAGATGAAGGTGCGTCCGTTAGTATTTTGTCCTATTTTGCTTGGCAAGCTTTGGGTTGTCCTCCGCTTGCACTGGTTACACAAAATCTGTTATCTTTTAACAGAAGAACCAGTCAACCTTTAGGGAACCTTCCTCAGTTTCCTGTAACTTTGGGAGGGAAAAATATCTTTATTGATGTCATGGTTGTCCAAGACCCCTTGGATTTTGCTTTACTCCTTGGGAGAGATTATGTCTATGCCATGAAAGCTATTGTGTCTACTCTTTTTCGTGTGATATATTTCCCTCATGATGGACGAGTTGTGACTATTGATCAACTTTCATTCATTGACCCCACCTAGATTGCCTCCCTGAATGGTTCTTGTATGCAGAAAGTATCACCCCTGCCACAGGTCAATTATATGGCGTTGTCGTCCATGGCTTCAACTTCTAATGACTTAGATTCAGTAGTTGACATGGTGATCTCTTCGATAGGGTTGTTAGAGACTGATCTCTTTACTCCTGTCACAACCCTCGACATGTTGTCCTTCCAGAGTGTGTTTCTTCCATCAAATGAAGACCTCTTGGAAGCCATCACCGAGTTTTTTCCCTTGACATGGTCTCCTTCCAGAGCATTGTCCTCTTGGAATCCATGATCAAGAAGGTCCCAAGGATAGGTTTTTTCATCTCTGTAGCAACCTCGTTAAAAAATGAAACAGAAGTCTATGAGCACGATTTTCTGATTTCAATCTCTTTAAAAAATGAAACCAGACTTGAGCATGGTTTTTTAATTTCAAGCTCGTTAAAAAATGAAACAAAGGTTATGAGCATAGTTATTTTCCTGTGTCAAGCTCATTAAAAAATGAAACAGTCACCTCTCTTGAACCTTCTCTTCATCCACCCTTCTCTTTTTTCTCCTCTCCTAGAGAAATTGGTAACGACCTCAAAGTCGGTGAATGAATCGAAGCTTGGAGGGAATGTCTCCAGCCTTTGATGATCATTCTGGAGCTAAGCCACCAGTTTTCAAGCTGGGGGCATATTAGGCGTGGTCTTTGTCTATTCTTACGCTCGAAAATACATGAGAACACGATCGAGCATACTTTTATCACTTTTTTGGGCTCAACAAGGTTATACAAAAAAGGAACCCCCCTGGAGTCCTCTTTAAGCTCTTTTTAGACTCTCTAAACATGAAAAAATAGCTAAGCGACCTTGCTATTTTCACGCTCAATAAAGTATTTGAAGTAAGCTTCTGGTGAGGGATAATTTATCTCTTTTTCGGTCTCATCCAGACTATTTTACGAAAAAGGAACTGAGAGAGTTCTCTTTTAAGTGTTTTTCCAAACTCTATAATCATGAAAAACCTTCGAGTTTTCTATCTCGAGACTCGTTAAACAAACATTGACAGACCTGTAATGGGACCGAACCACTCCTTCTTAGGGTTCGTTAAACATACTCCGAGGGACTCGTCCGAAGGATGAGCTTACATCAACAAGCATATGTTATCCTCCTCAAGCTTGCGTAAAAATAAAGAGGTACTCACCAGAAATGGTGGGGGGAAATTTGGGAAAGGGATATGTTATCATCTTCGTATTAATTGGCAGTAAGTGTCGCTCTTGAACATGACACCCCCTATTCATCATTTGAAGCCGGTTTTTGGAAATCCATTTGTCTCTCATTCGATTTGCTACAAGGTCATTCCCTGTGTCATCTTTAAGTCAATGTTGCCAAATCATTGGTCGTGTCGTTCATATGTTCAAGAGAAGTCCATCTGAAACCTATATTGAGTCGGCCATCTGCAGTTGTCCATTCTCTCCGTGTCGGCCTTCCCTGTGTCCAGTTCAATTTGCATAATACTCTATTTCACCTTCAAAATCTGTTATTCATCTCGTGTCATTGATGGGGGATACATCAAGGCCCTCCTGTGATGAGTTTTGTTCCGTCGACTTCAGCTCATTATCCGGAATCAAGACTTAGAAATTATTTGGTACCTTGGAGCTTGCATGCCTCAATGGCAGGTTTCCTCACTTTCGACAGTGGGTTTACATCATTGACCCCTGATCGAAAGATTCCATCAGATGTTCGAATTCAAATCATTCATTCACACATGATGGATTGTACTAGGGTACCATGGGAGTCATTGACATCAATGGTGATTTCCCTCGCACTTGTTAACGGTTTCATCAATGACCGGTAATCAAGTGGTTTCTTCCATGTTCGACTTTGACACATGTAATCACATGGTTAGATTCGTACTTTGGGCGATGAGATTGAAGACCCTGGATATAATCTCTTTTTGTCCAAGTTGCGATGGAGTATGTATAGTCTGTGACACATAGATCCACTGTGTATGTCTCGTGGCTATGTCGTTTCAATTTGAAAGTTCTCGCATAGATCCAAAGTGTATTCTTGGTGGCTATGCTATATTTTGACGGAATGGATCCACAATGTATGATTGGTGGCCATGACCAAGGTCTACAATTGTCATCAATCTATGATTTGAGTATGGGAATGCCTACCTCAGAATTGGTATATATGATATTCTGTATATGCTTGGTTGTTCGCAGGTTTCCGATTAGGTGTGCTCCTGGTTCCCGACACACACATGCAACTTACAAAGTCTTTCGGTTGTCACTGATCCCAGCCTCATACTTTGGGGGGAATTCTGTTACCCATGATTTTGGTCTTCATGATGATGTATTGATGATGGTGTACTCAGTCTCTTCATAATAACTTTCTCTTGAGAAAAGTTTCTTTCATCTCTTCACAAAAACCTCATTTTTGAAGAAGGTTCACATGCTGCTAATATATTTGGCTGCGAGAATGACCCATTCTCGTAGGCTTCCTTAAGCCAGGGTGCGAACTTCTCGCACTGTGTTGAATAACTAGGGTGTGAACTCTTCCTAAAGCAAGGAAAAAGATGAATTCTCGATGCTTCTAGAAGGGAATCTTCTAGAAGAATGGGTTGGCATTCGAGTGGTTATCCTAGTACTGGATTCCCTGATATTTTGGAATCATTCTTATCCAAGTAACTATCTCATTCTCTCCTATATATTGAGGGAATTCTCATGGAAAAGGTTAAGCAAGATTCATTGGAGAATTGGTGAAAGAATTGTGTGAAGGACTTAGCATTGAACAGTAGCTTGGAGACTCCAGCAAGTCTATCAAAAGGAGTTGATCTTCTTCATGCAAGGATTGAGCAAGTGTGTGTGTCGGAGCCAAAATCCAACGAAAGGAAGTTTGTGACATCAAGGCTCAGGTTGTAATCTTTACTTTCAATTAATATGATACAGTGACATGTCCCTTTCCCATAAAGCTATTTCCACTTTATTGTATAATTCCTTGATCATATACATAGGTTGACTGTTGAATAGATTGTGCTATCTTCACTTTGGTTGGTTTGTTTTGTCTTGGTCTTGACTGCACGAGAGAACTGGAGCGAAGAGGGAGCAACAAAGACCATAGGAAGCGATAATAATGTATGTTACTTGTTCTTGCCTCCTATTTAATTCAATGGTCAAAACATAGGGAAAGAGTCATGTCCTGTCTTGCTTTGTTCTAGATCCAGGTGGATCTAGGGAGATCTGTTAGTGTCCGAACCTACCGATTAATCCGATAACAATTGTTGCCAAATCTAGTGAATTTAAAACCTAGGTCTAAGTAGGACATGTGAACAAGAAAAACTAAATGGACTTTTAACAAATGGGGGGATAAAGGAAATTCAAACATAAATAATTAAAGTAAAGTTTTAATGAAGGATTAAATTATTAAAAAGGTAAATTATTGTTTATGAGTAGAGTTGTTAAATCTAAACTTAAATAAAAAGGGAAAACTTAAATAAAAAGGGGAATCTGGAACATAGTAGGGTATCTAGTCTTGGAACTTTCTATTTGTGAAATCAACTAGGATTTAAGAAGGGTGTCAATCATTTAAGAAATGTAAGGGAATATAAGAGACATTGATGACCAATTTTAGGAACGCTTTTAGGTGGGTGAAGAAAATAAAAAAAATTGATTAATTAATTAATTGATTTTCTAGTGCAACTAAGGGATCGGGTGACAAGTATATGGGGGAGAGTTTTCCTAATTTAAATTTAATAAAAATAATTTAATGAGGGTTTGGAAACTAATGACTAAGAAAACTCTATAAAAGGAATGTCGGAGGAGGAGAATGGATCATGTATGACATGCGTATGGTTATGCTGTCAGATTTCAATCTTGACTGATTTTTTCTTGTGGGAGTTAGGATACCCAACTCAATAACGAGTGGTAGCTCAACCTTGCGAGGCAAGCTTGGAGATAGCTTATTCTCTTGTAGTGTGTGTGGCCCCTTTGCAGCTCGGGTGGCTTAGGGGGAAGAAGAGTACCCCTAACATTGGATGGGAGGTACCGGTGAGGTATCAGTGGTTAGAAAGTTAGAGTTGGAGGGAGCACGAGCACGAGACACATACCTTGGATTATGCACCTTTGGTTAAGGTATACATGTTATTTTTTTCATTGAAATTATTTTTAAAAGATGTGAATTTATATGTTGAAAAAAAATTGTAATGGCTCCCTAAAGATGGATGTGTGTGCACTTGTTGTGTGGTTTGATAATGTAGAGGTCATGGTTAAGTTATAGTTTGCATAATATTTATTCATTGTCTTTGCGTATGCCTATTCTCCTTACTCAGATGTTTACCTCTTGTCCGCTCCAATTTTGTTTTTGCACCTTCTTGGTTCACCAATAATTAGTTGTGATTGGGTGCAGTGGATCTTGGCGTTTTGTTTTTGAATTGCTGGTATGATTACTTCCGATGTTATTGTTCAAGTACTTTTTTGTATGAATTTTTTGTAGAAATTGGTTTTTCAGACAAGCTTACATTTTTAGTACAATGCATGCTCTAAAAAAAATACTTGTTTCAGCAAAAACCTTGCCTAGATCTGATAAACTCTTTATGGATCCTATCGCTAAATTTATTTATATTTTATATATTTTATCCATTCTTATTTTTCTCCCTAATGTTATGTTTTCTTGGCGAGTAGAAAAGTATAGAGAGATTCCCTTATTCTTTTTAATCTAAGGTGACAGTGCTCAATCTATAGATCTTCGTAGAAGTTTTTATAAAAATTCTTAAGTGAAGAACTGTAGGCCAACTAAATTTGTAACCTCGTGAATGACAACTTGGGTTTTCTCAAGGAAAAAGAAAGTGTTTTCCAGCTCAAATTATTTCCCTACTCTACCCGCGTTGTAAGGTAAACGATGTAAAGCAAGTCAATCTCTTGCACGCACGAAGTTTTCTTAAGATTTAATCTTCCATATTTAAACCAGATATTGCTTAGGTTTAATCATTCCAGTGTTTGCACGCGATTACCAGTCAACTCTATTGATGTATAAGTTTACTTAGATAGGTATGCCATGTCATCCTTTTTTGGTTGTTTATGGATAATCACCATGTGCTTCTTTGACTTATACCATCCATCTACTTGTCTCATTACTTCATGAGAGAGTTATCCATCTACCTTCATCAATGTTGTCTCCTCTCAGCCTATTATAAATAGAGGAGCTCTTCAATGTAATCAGCAAGCAGATCTAATAACTCATTCTCTCCTTTGTAGAAGGTTATTGGTCTTTGCAGTTATCTTGTTGTGCCTGTGATATTGTATTTTTTCCAATATCTACATGGTATCAGAGCTGCTCTGCAAACCCCTTCTCCTTTCTTTTTGAGAGATTTGCAAGTTTTCTGAGATTTTTAGAAATCCGGTTTGAGATCTGTAGGTCAACTTTCCACCATGTGTGGATCTGTCCGTAGGGTGTTGATCGTCGATCTAAGGGAGGTACCATTTGTTCTGCGCTTAATCACCGTGTTGCCGGAGGAGGACACCGTCATACTTTCCCGCGACAGAGCTCGCTATCATACAGATAGGGTCGTTCATGGTCTTAAGGGTATCAAGTGGACTGTAGATTGGCAGCATTTCTTGCTGGTGAGCAATCATCTTGAACAATGTTGGCGAAAATTTGATCTTCTCAATAGACGGAAGTGCGGGTCGATTGTTCGTAACAAACTTTTGTGGCCTTTTTTTTATCGAGAAATCGCGGGTTCGACTCTGTTAATGTGTTTTCTCCACGTCCAGAGCACTTAGATCTTATATCTCGAGGCTTTAGTTGCCAAAAAATTGATCATTTTCAGTCAAATTTTGTTAACTTCCGAGGGCAACTCGATATTTGTGTTTTTTCTTTTATTTTTAAATGAAGAAAAAGACTCAAATTCCAGCATTTGCAGTTTTGAGGCTCCCCGACCGAGGCAATTGTGATATAAAGCATCGTTTTGCCTTTTAGCTGGCCATCTGCAGCAGAACGGGTTGGAATGGAGTTTTAGAAGCATCAAATTAATTATTCGCTGAAGAAAAGGCACGGAACTTGTCTGAATCCACTGTGGAGCTGCTAGATCTTGTATTCTGAGGCAAAAACTGGGGCGAGAAAGGTTTTCGCGGCTATTTAGAACGTGAGGGCTCAAGACCGTTATTTTACAATAAAAATTATCGGATCATGGCTATGGCCTTCACAGGAACACAGAAGAAGTGCAAATCTTGTGATAGGGTTCAGTCGGTCGACATTGAGGACGGAGTTGGATTTTTCGTGGCAATGATGTAGCTACAGAAGAGGATATCCAAATATTTTTAATCTATAAATATTTTTAGATCTCTTTATTTAAAGCCTAGGTTTCCATTCTCTTTTGAGATACCTCACCTAGATCTGGTGTTTTATTGTACTCTTTATTGTAAATGGCAGATTTAAGGATTATTGAGCTCCTAACCCCCCATAATTATCATACATGGAAACTTAAGATGCAACAGTTGTTGCAATCAAAAGGGCTTTGGCAGATGTTGGTCGGGGCTCAACCTATGTTCACTAAGGAAATCGAGAGCTTCGCCTATCAAAATAAAATTGATGAAGCCATGGGCCTCATCGGTTTACATGTGTCGGATAGCTTGTTGTTCCACATAGTTGATTGTAAAACTCCGAAAGCAAGTTGGGACAAGTTGGATTCCTTATTTGGAAAAATCATTGAATTTCGAGCCCTACAATTGGAAGAGGAGCTGTCATCACTGGTACCAGATGAGCATGCATCCGTTGAATACTATCTCACCAAATTCAGGGCACTAGTGGCTCAGCTAAAAGGGTAAAGAAAAACTAAATCAGATAAAGAGTGCATCTTCTTGATTTTATCCAAGCTAAAAGGTCCTTATCATGTATTTTCTTCTGCATTTTACTCTACTATGGATGCACTAGGAAGTGAGTTTAAAATGCCTTCCTTTGAGCTTTTCTGTGAGCGTATTACCAGAGAACAATCTAAGCTTACTCAATTAGATGCTCTTTTTGGCTCTAACAATAAGGCTCTTGTGGCTCAAAACACCAAAACTAAGCACAAGACTTGGTATAAGCAGAAGAAAAAAAATTCTCCAACTGGTGAGTTTACCTCCAAGTCTCAGCAGAAAACAAAACCATTTCCTCCATCTTCCAAGTTTGGCGAGTCTTCCTCCAAGACAAACAAGAAGAAGTCAAATGACACCTGTAGCTTTTGTGGAGGACTTGGGCATGTAGAATCTAAGTGTTGGTTGAAACTTGAAGCTTTGAATGAAGCCATGAAGAAGCATAAGATTTCAGTACCAAAACCTTCTTCTACTAGTAAAGGACATGATTTATCAGCTCAAGCTTTGTATGCATATTCAAATAGTTGGATACGTGATTCTGGTGCTTCACACCACATGACTCATTCTCATGAATTGTTGGCTTCTACATCTGAATGTATCATTTCGCAGATTGCAGTTGGAGACTCTACATAGCTGGATGTTCTTGGATCTGGCACAGTGCAGTTAGATAAAGGGTGCATTAATGATGTTCTTCTTGTTCATCACATCTCTGTAAATCTTCTCTCTATATATCAGATTTGTCATTATGGTAATGTGAAAACAATAGAGTTTTCTCCTAATAATGTAATCATCCAAGAAATACAAAATCCAGACATTGTTGTTGCATCTGGAAAAGTAGATCATAGTTCTCGTCTATATAAGTTTGCTTCTTTTGAGTCTTCCTTAGGTTCCTCTTTCATTGCACATGCTGATGCTTTGAGTAAGCTTTGGCATGAAAGATTTGGACATCTCAACTACAGATATCTGCAGCAGTTAAGTACCCAAAAATTGGTGCTTGGTCTTCCTAAAGTTTCTTGTACTGATTGAGTTTGTCCAGGTTGTGTCCTTGGAAAACAACATCAAGATCCTTTTCCTAAAGGAAAAGCATGGCGTGCTACAACACTTCTTGAGTTGGTACATAGCGATCTCATGTCATTTCCAACTTGCTCATTTTCAGGGGCTAAGTACGCACTCACCTTAATTGATGACTTCTCACGTCGCTCTTGGGTGTACTTTCTTAAGTACAAGAGTGAAGCCTTGCTACTTTTAAGAACTTCAAGGATTTTGTTGAGAAGCAGTCATCTCTTTCTATCAAGAAACTACGCACATATAATGGGGGGGAGTATGTCAATTAGGGATTCATAGATTTTTGTTGAGAACATGGAATTCAACATCAACTCATTGTTCCCTACAACCTTCAACAAAATGGTGTTGTTGAAAGAAAGAACAAAACACTAAAAGAAATGGCAAACTGTATGATCCAGTCCAAGAACATGGCACCCTCCTTTTGGGCTGAAGCAGTAAACTGTGCAAACTACATTCAAAATAGGATGCCTCATCGGGCAGTACTGCATAAGACTCCAGAGGAAGCTTGGAGCCATGTTAAGCCTGATGTCTCTGCTTTTAGAGTATTTGGAAGTCTAGCATGGGCCTTAATACCAGTTGAAAAACACAAAGCTATGGAGAAGAAAAGCCAACCATTAATATGTGTTGGTTATTGTGAGGACATAAAAGCATATAGGTTATTTGAACCTATTACTAAAGAAGTCTTTTTTCGACGATCTGTCCGTTTTGATGAAGGATTCAACCCCACATCAAATCCTTCTCCATATTCAGATTGTCATTTAGACAATTGTGTTGAATTTGCTTTAGAAAATGATCATGAACCTTTTGAAGTTCAACATCAACCAGAAGAAAATCTACCACATGCATCAATGGAGCATGAGAATTATTAACAAATTGATCTTGAACATGAACAAATTGATCTTGAACATGAACAACTTGATCAAGAACTGCATCTCAGGAGGAGCCTTCATGAGAGAAAGAGGCCTGATAGGTATGGCTATGAGCCAACTGATTTCATCTATTCAGCCTCTTACCCTATTCAATCAAAAACAATAGGTGTCTCCTTCTTGAGTCATACTATCTCAAATGATCCACAACAATTTTTTGACGCTGTTGGCATACCTGAGTGGGATGCTTCCATGAAAGAGGAGTATTCTTCATTGATGAAGAATCACACATGGGATCTCGTGTCTCTTCCAAAGGGACGAAAGCTAGTTCGTTGTAAATGGATCTATAAAACCAAGTATGCAGTAGATGGCTCTATTGACAAGCATAAGCAATGCCTTGTGGCCAAGGGATTTTCACAAGTTGAAGGGATTGATTACTCTGAGACCTTTGCCCCTGTTTCCAAGATGAATTCTATACGCCTTGTTCTTTCTCTGGCTGCTTCGCAAGGATGGTCAGTCTACCAGATGGATGTAAAGAGTGCTTTTATAAATGGTGACTTAGATGAGGAAATCTACATGGAGCAGCCCCCTGGTTATGTGCAGGATTCTTCTCTTGTTTGTAGGCTCAGACGTTCTCTTTATGGTCTCAAACAATCTCCTCGAGCTTGGTATGAGAATATGGATAGTTTTTTGATTTCTTTCGGGTTTGATCGTTGTCATTCTGATCCTACAGTTTACACTCAGAAGCATGGAACTGATCTCTTGATTTTGGTTCTGTATGCGGATGATTTAATTCTCACTCGGAGTTCTTCATCTATGATTCAGAGTATTCAACAAGCATTGATGGGACAATTCGATATGACAGATATGGGGCTTCTACATTATTTTCTTGGTCTCCAGGTTCTTCAGTCTTCTGAAGGAATCTCCATTTTTCAGCAGAAGTATGCACTTGATTTACTTCAGCGCTTTTGCATGGTTGATTGTAAACCTTCTCCTACTCCATTTCAGTCAGGAGTCACACTTTCTGCCAGTTTCTCATCACCACGTATTAATCCTTCATTGTATCGACAATTGATTGGGAGTTTGTTGTATCTGACTCATACACGTCCTGACATATCTTTTGCAGTAGGACTTGTCTCTCAGTTCTCTCAAGATCCTCATGAGAGTCACTAGAAGGTAGCTAAATTCATTCTGAGGTACATTCAGGGTACTACCAATTTTGGTATTCAGTACTCTTCCGGTGCCTCTCAGCTTGTGGGATTCACTGAATCTGATTGGGCTGGTTTGGTTGATGATCGAAATTGTAACACCCTTTTCACTTGGCTACGAAGGTTACTATAACACCTCTTGGTAGATAACCCAGAATAATTGTAGCGCACCTTGGCTCTCATGTAGGTGTTACTACGCGGAATAACACATACTAATTCATAATTAATCACATGCATTTAAGCAAAGAAATACATTTAAGCTCAGTGTAAGTATAAGAATCATTTTTAACATAAATAATCCATGGAAAATACATTAATCCAAATGCACAGCAGAATGCATGATAATTATAATACACAGAGTTACAAAACATAATTAAAGCATCATCTGGTACTTATCTGTAAAACAGTGATAGAATCCACCAACCAAGTGCAGGCCTTCCACGAACCTCCCCACCTTAGACTGCACTGCTCATCATCTCAGCAGTGAGTCACCCCCGAGCTGGGACTAAGCTCCACCCCTAAGCAAGGAATCCTAGGCTAGGCTGAGGTTATAGGGAAAACAACACACACAGAAACAACAACAAGGAAGGGATTCTCTCCCCAGGAACCTCCCACGCTCAATACCCACAGACCCTCATTCCCCACATGCTTGTTCCACCCCAGGAGAATACACCTTCTTTTTCACCTGGACAGTCCTTCGACTGCTAATCTCCCTTGCCTTGGGTTACAGGAACAGGCCAGACCGGAAGTCTCCGAGCTCTGTGGCAGCTACAGGGTTCCTTCTAGGAGTCCTCTCCTTCCTTCCCGCACTCTCTCACCTGGATAGAATCGCTCACAGGCCAACAACCTATTCTTCCAACCTCAATCACCTCTCTCACCTGGAGAGAACATTGTATCATTGGCCAACAAGACCCCACGCAGTACAGCACTGCGTGGTCACAACAACTCACGGGGAAAATAGACATGAGCTTCCCAATAGGTTCAACACTAGTTGGTCACTTCTTATTTCCCAATCCGCCAGCATAGAATAGACTCACACTCTGGTTTTCGGGGATGCATGACAAACAATCCATGAAGGGTCAACACAGGTTCGAACTGTTCAGACAGGGGTTGTACCGGCTATCTCAGAAGTCAACCCAGGCTTTTCGGCTTTCAGGGATGCACCAAGGTATTCTTTTGCAGAGGTCTGATCGTTCACCTTTAGTCCGTCAGGTAGAATGGAGGATAAATCCCTCTCACTGCTCCTCCTAGCCATTTTATTTGCATGCAGCAGGGCTGACACTTGTCACCCTTGGAACTGCATGTGTTCCATCAGCATGCATCCCCTTTGTACGCTTACCCTTTCCAAAACTTAGGATGAAATGAAACATAAAATGCACATGTTCTTTTGGAATAATATTAAAATATTATTCTCAGGCTTAAGCCCCCTAGGCTTAGCCCCCAGGCTCAACACTTAGCCCCTTTCCCACCTTCCAGCCCCTAATTCCTTGCCCTTTCTATGGATGCTCAGTCCCCCTTCACTCATTCATCGTGGTCGGTCTACACCTGGCGGTGTTTATATTTTATTAATTGTTCTGCATGATTACATATACAACAGCAGGCTCCTGGCCTTCAACACTTAGGCTCCCAGGCCTAAAAAACACATAAGCCTCCATCTTATAAGAACTTGGCTCACCAGCCTATAAAACATAATTACAATTTCTTTCAGAACATGGTTTGCAACGGGGATCGGCCTTGGGGACACTACAATCCCCCTCCCCTTATTTTTGCACTGTCCTCAATGAAACTTACATTGTCTCTGCAAGCCTTTCAAAATCTTCAAAAATATGCAGGTACTCTGCCCGCATAACCTCTTCATGCTCCCATGTCGCGTCCTTAGGACTGTACCAGGTCCACTGGACCTTTACAAGCTCTATAGCTCGATTCCAGAGCTGTTTGCTTTTCCTGTCCAATATGCGCACAGGATGCACTTGCAGGACACCTTCTGGTTCCACCTGAATCACATTCCAATCGATAACATGATTAACATCAGGTACATATTTCTTAAGCAGTGAAACATGAAACACATTAT
>ML783516.1:0-18351 GCA_009831015.1 Picea engelmannii
AAAAATTTAAAAACAAATGAGGAATTAAATATTCTCAATTATCTTTTTATTTAATAAATTATTTTAAAATTTCCAAAAAAACTTTCCAACTATTTATCTAAGTTAATTTTTATTTTTTTTATTCACTTCAAGGCTAACATCATCAGTATACAATAAAAATAAACTTTAATTCAACATTTAACCACAATAAACCTTAATTATTTTATTTTATTTTTCACTTCAAGGCTAACACCATCAAACTTCTTTCTTATATAATAAAAATAAACATTAATTCAACATTTAACCACAATAAACTTTAATCTGTTAAAAGAGAAGCCATTTCATCTAAAATACCATCATAATTAATTACATCAAATAGAAGGTATAACTACATTTTTATGAACACTCTACCTTCTTATAAGGTATTTCAGTCAAAGGTATCATTTAATGAGATGTCATCTCTACAAATCGTATAAGGTTATTTATTGGCTAATTGATTTTTATGAACACACTACCTTCTTATAAGGTATTTAGGTCAAAGGTATATTTTAAGGAGATATCATCTCAATTCTCTACAAATAGTATAAGGCTAGTGGTTGGCTAAGTGGTTTTTTCCACTTGTTTGAGGTAACTTTCAACAACTAAGTAAATAGTATAAGGGTAGTGGTTGGCTAATTGGTTTTTTCCACTTCTTTGAGGTAACTTTCAACAACTAAGTCAATTGTTTGTCCCTTGGAATTTCACATTGTTCAATCACCATAACAATGGGTGGGAGGAACACGTAAGCGATCAAACATTCATTGCTCTCGTGGGGGCAAGTAGGTTTATAGAATGGTGGCCTTTGTTGCTTCCTATGTGTAGTGTCTCTCTTTACCCTTAAACACGATGCACACCTTTCCTTCAAAGTATGGATACGATGAAATCATTACATTAATGATTTGCATCTCTTCATCCCACTTTGGAGATGTGTAATGTTCCCTCATATATTTTTTCCAATGAAGTATACCTTGGAAAAGTCATACATTGTTTCCCATGAAGTATAAGTTGGAAAATTCAAAGACTTAACGATGAACATGTGTTGTTATTGTAATGTCATGAGCAATTTTCCAAATATGTCTGATATCATTAACTAAAATCTGAATAGAACCATGCAGATTGTAAGGATATATCATTACAAAACAATTAGGGAAAACATAAACAAATGTAAGAGACATATATTAATTTTTAAAATAAACAAAATACCTTGCTTAGTCTCATAGAATGATAGAACTGAAAACCCAAAGGTCGAATCCCATGTAAAAATAGACTTTGCATGTTTTAAACAATATATTACAATACTAGAACATCACAACCCATTGCTAGGTGTTTTCCTTCTCTTTCAACCTAATTTCCTTATGCCAGACGATCAACACTACATGCTCGACTATCAACTATAGATCATTAAATGCTTTTCTTGTCATGGTGTACATATTTGGATCCAAAGTTACGAAGCCAATGTAAAAAGAGATTGTCCATGTTATAGACAATATATTACAATCCCCAAACATCACAACCTATTGCTAAGTGTTATCCTTCTCTTTCAACCTATCAACTATATAATGTCAAATCACTAACACTAAGCACCCAACAACAAAGCATTAAATGATCTACATGTTGAGGTTTGCATCATTAAATCCAAAGTTAAATTAGATCCAATGATACACACCTCAACATACGAAGCATTTGATGCTTTGTAACCAGGTGCATAGTGCTCACCATGTCACAATAATACAATATTTCATCGGTAAAATGATGTTCCATGAAATCATATAAAGTGTGAAAGACAGAGAGAACAAACCTTAATAGTGAGTGGCCACACCATGTGATGCATTGAGAGGGAATAGAATGAATATTATTCTATTTTTTCTTAATTCTATGATACATGCCAGACATAGTTGAATTCATTTTTGAGCATCAAGAGAGATCTTTGTGGGTTGTGGGCTCCTTGGGATTTAGTTATTTGGATATTGAATAATTGGTAAATAAAATTTAAGAAAAATGTAGTCAAGTAACTATTTTACACACTAACATACATGAAAATTTAAATTATATAACTATTTTACCTTGGGATGAGAGTATAAGGAATGGATAATCGAATTTGAAATTTTCATTGAATGCAATTAAAATAATTTTAATTTAAAATTTTTGTTCCATTTACACTTGTAGGAGGAGAAGATGGCGGTCAACAATCAAATTTGAACTCTTCTGAGCCCTTCCAAAGGGTTCTATCTCATCAAAGAAGTGTTCATCCAAATTTGGTCTTCAAAAAAGACTTATGATTTAAATTTTACATGTCAATTGAGAAGTGGGGAATTGGTATCAATCTTTAAAAAGGGCGGTCTTTTAAATAGTTTGTCAAAATTAATTTCACGATCTACCATAACATCTATCAAATGAAGTATCTAAGGATCCAGATGAATTCAAATTTGACCAGTAATTAGGATAAAAAGGGCAATCTTTTAAATAGTTTGTCAAAATTAATTTCACGATCCACCATAACATCTATCAAATGAAGTATATAAGGATCCAGATGAATTCAAAGTTGATCCAAAATTAGGATAAAAAGGGAGGTCTTTTAAATAGTCTTTCAAAATTAATTTCACAATCCACCATAACATCTATCAAATGAAGTATCTAAGGATCCAGATGAATTCAAATTTGATCAGGAATTAGGATCGAAGTCGTGCAAGAGTTGGCATACCATTCAAATCTGATCAGGAATTAGGATCAAAGTCATACAAGAGCTATCATACAATTAAAATTTGATCAGGAACTAGGATCGAAGTCGTGCAAGATTTGTGTTAGCACATAAATTTGCAGTAGCAAATTTGGTCATTTCGCAGCACCGATGAATCAGGAGATTTCGTAGCACATCTTGAAATGCATCTTCACTCATTACCATTATTGCATTTATGAAGCTGGTGTCAGTCGATCTCATTGTTTTCAACATCCATGTTTTAAAAGGAAATAATTGAGATTGAGTCATTAAAGTTGTCTAAATGTTTTATCAAATAATTGAATTCTACTCCTAGTTCAGACAGGTGCTGCGGAATCTGCTACAGATTGGTTGGCAAAGGGAAATTGGAGATGATGATGATCCATTTCTTATGGTGATTAGTTTTTGAAAACTTGAAGTGTTAAGGAAATATTCTAATTGCACCTACTGGAGGCATCTACAATCTCATAATTCATCAACTAAGATTTGTTGTGTTTTTGAAGAGTTGTTGCATCACATAGAAAAACACAGAGATTTTGTAGCACCTAGTGTTGTGGAATTGACTACACAAAATTTTCTATAGTTGTGTTACCAAAGGAGCTAAGGAATCACCTATCCAGACACAGAAAAGGAACTACGGAATCACCTAGCTAGACACAAAAAAGGTGCTACGAAATCTGTAAAGAAGTTTTATAGGAGGGCACTACGGAATTTCCTGTGGCAGTTACTATTACAAATTTGATCATAAAACCAAAACGACAGTGGGTTTCTCTGAAATTTTTGGTGGAGGAAGATGATATCCCTATTGACTTGCTGACCAAATTTCAGCCTGACCCAGTTTGGAATTTGAGAGAAACAATTAAAACACCAATGCATTGCGAAATGTGTTGCAATTTCTTTGTTTTACATAGTTGATTGGATATTCTCCTTGTTGGGAGGTTTCCACCTGTTAAGGAGGTTCGAATGGATTCTCATGGATTACTTAGATTTCAAGGGACATCTGCACCTAAGTTTTAGCTCCATTAAATACCTCATGCAGTGAGGTGGAAACAATTTATTAATGACTTCCAACAATTTCCTAAAAATTAGTAGTTTGTTGGATTTTTATCTCTTTGACTATTGCCACTTATCTCCAAGGTTTAGAATCCAATGAAAGATATGGGATTTGAACTTATAAGTATAATTGGATGTTCTTTTCTATTTAAGAGAGGAGGGAGCTCTTGGAGAGAGGTTGGATTTGTAACAACCCCAACTGTTGCGACTACACGCGAAGCATAATTTTTTTTCTTTTTTTAGGTAGGAAGGAAGCAACGACAAACAATTGAGCTACACAACCTAATGACGAACACAATCTCGCAGATCAAGAAACATACAACTATGACTCCATGCCCTAGCACAAAGAGAAACTGGTCGAAACATGCATAAATCAAGAAGGAAACGAACTACCCGCCCGACACACACAACACGACAACGCCTACAACGAGAAGCACAGACTTCAACCAAGTTATCATTAGCCTCTATCCAATAGGGCATTTCATAATCCCCATCAGGGATCATGTCGTCCCCAGACGATAGGTGCAACAATAACCCTGGCACAACCTAACCTATCTGGACCATGGACTCAAGAAAAATCCAAAGCGTTGAGAGTCAAAGTAATGGACAAGAAGACTACACCAACACCCCAAGCAATAGGTCGACAAGACGCAAGATGATGTCAATTAAGAAAATGTGCAAGCTATTACACGACTTCGCCAACAACCCAACCATCTAAGCAAGAGGTCTAAGTGTGAAGGAGTGAGATGTTACCAAGCTACTAAGGTCATATAAGTTATCACAAGGTGACCTAAGTTAGGCACTCAACAACATCAAGAAACAATGATTAACAAAACCCATTGTCCATTAATTTAGGTGAAACACTAAATCATGTTGCTTATATAATAATTGTTTTTTTGTCTAAATTTATCAATAAATACAAATCTAACTTCAGGGTAAAATCATGAATCTGGGTAACACTTTCGTGACAATCAGGTCTCCAAAATTTCTAGCGGCAATTTTTCGGCCGAAAATTTTCACATTAAATTTAACGGTGCCCTCGAAATTCATGTACAATGTTTTTTGGATGAATTATTTTCCCATGGTAAGCATATTTCGACCGAAATACTTTCCGGCCGAAACGTTTATTTTTAACGGATTCCGTTAAAAACTAGGTTTCGATCGAAAGAATATTTCGGCCGAAAACTTGAAAATGAGACTGTTTGCAGGAAACTGCAAATTCTCTCCATCTTACTTCATCTTTGGAGGTAGCGGACTCCTACAAATACTCAGAATTTATTTTGAGAATTGATACCAACATTTTTAAAATTGAATCTTCTTTCATTGGGTATAATTTGTTTTCATTTTCATTGTTTTCATCTAATTTTATTTAATTTTACAAAAAAATCACTGCATAATATTTTTAGGTGAGATTATGATTCGGTGAAATGAAAAATCCATATCTCTAAAAATACAGAACGGAAAATTATGGAAATTTTATATTCATAATTGTTAAACTGTTCTCTTCAAAAGGGTATTTTTAGATTTTACTTTTAATTAAAAATTAAGATAGATACAAATGTAGAAAAACACGTGTTTAAAATATGCAACGTTTTCATCTTGGTCAACTTCAAAAAATTCTAGAAATTATAATATTGATCCGTTAAATTCAAAATTATAGTCATAATAAAATAGAGTCTATGTAGATTGTTGCAGTATATTTCATTTCTTAAAAACATAAGTTTAATAATAGATACATTGTTGTGGGAAACAATAACTCATTATCATTCCTTTCATGTTTAAGGAACATACTGTTAAACAATTGTTAAATTGACATATCAAATCTTGATAATTTTTTTTTGAAAAAGTCATTAGAAATATAACAAAATTATTCACAAGTTTTGTTTTTACTGTAAAGTGAAATTCTAAATAAAAAAAATATTTTTGTATGCCGAAAGTTGAAGAACTTGTGAAAATACATTTTTTTTGTCATAAAACAAGAAAAAGTGTTACCCATCTTCATGATTTTACCCTTAATGATTTAACAATATACAACAATAATAACAATATTAGTAAATAACGCATTTAACAACATTAATATAAAACACCATAATTATAACACTATCGACAATGTTGATTTACCACACACTATCTAAAAATACTTACAATATTAATGTATAACCCACTGTCTATAAAATTCCATTCGGATGTCGTTCCTTATTTCATTAGATAACATGTTGTCCTTTAGTTTCATTTTAAATTAGCAGTATGTATCTTGGTGTAATCAATTCGATACAAGCATGTTGGGTAAGACATTCAATATTAATCGCTAAAAAGTTGTTCAGTCTATACTATAATGTTGCTGACTATTATTAAACATAACACATATAAAAGGTTGTCACTTAATTATGGTTACTGTCAACGTTGGCATACCATCAAAATTTACTACCATTATTTACTGTCGATATATTAATTAAGGGCTGTATGGAATCAAGGTAGTATTGTTACATCCAACCATGGGAAAATCTAAATCTCTGACATAAGGGAATATAAATAGTTGTTATAAGGAAAAAGTAAAATCACTTTTGCACAAAATCTTGAGGATTGTTGTCATGATATCACAATTAAAATCACAATACTAAATCCCAGTCACACAATTCGCTTCCATAGATAGCACAATTAAAATTGCATTACTATATCAGAGTCACGTAATTCGCTTCCAAAAAAAATAAAGAAACTGCTGGCATTCGTGGTTCATCAAATGAAAACGGAGGTAGCTCATGAGTGAGAAAGGAGCTGAGTGAATGGGTGAGTAAGGAATGGTGGCTATGAACATTAATAAAAATGCAGGAATAAGATGCTCACAGCCAAATCGCTACCCCCCAAAAG
Source organism: Picea engelmannii (assembly GCA_009831015.1). Taxonomy (NCBI): domain Eukaryota; kingdom Viridiplantae; phylum Streptophyta; class Pinopsida; order Pinales; family Pinaceae; genus Picea; species Picea engelmannii. The sequence goes on from ML783516.1 coordinate 6,656, forward strand.
TAGGAAAAACAAACTCTATCTCTATCAGGTTATAAATGAATCGTTGTGAAAAGGGATGAGTTTGATGTCTCAATAGAGATGAAATCATTGTGAAAAGGGATGTGTTTGTTGTCTCAATGGAGATGAAATCGTTGTGAAAAGGGATGAGTTGTGCAAAGGATCAGATATAAATTTGCTGGTAAGGTTCTACTAAATGTTGCACACAGACCATGTTTTTGTTGGCCCAAAAGAAGTACGAAAAGATAGAGAAAAGACATCAACCCAACACCAGGGCATCCAAGGCAGTAAACACAAATTGCAGCATAAGGACACACCACCATTCGCACAGAAGAACGATACCCTTTACACAGTAAATTATCCCCCACTCACACAGTAGAAATGCACCAATGACACACATAAAATGCTACCTTACACACAAATGCACGCCACCATTTTCACAGTGAAGGAAACTTCAAAAATCTATCAATCAATTAAGTTGCTACCTACGAATAATTAGACTATATCTAAACGAAATCCAATGCCAAGCGATCCGGGTATCTGAGTATATAATATGCAAATGGTTAATCTGTGACGCAGAGTAATAAAAGAAATAAAACACAGTCCATGGTGGCCAAGGGAAGATTAAAATTCTTCGTCAAATATAATAAACCGAAGGGTTGATTGGTAGACCAGATGTATAAAAAAAAACACATAGTAAAATTGCCCGAAAATGTATCAAACGCGGACCTAAATTGCCAGGAAATGTAATAAAAACACAGAGTTACTTTGCTAGGAAATGCATTAAAAATGTAGACTTAAAATGCCCGAAAAGGTAATAAAAACACAGAGTTACTTTGCCAGGAAATGCATTAAAAACACAGACTAAAAATTCCAAGAAAGGCGATAAAAACACAGAGTTACTTTGCCAGGAAATGCATCAAACGTAGAGGTCAAATGTAGAGGATCATAAGTGGTTGACTGAGGGAAAGGATAAACAATCACAACAAGGCACAAGACAATCACTCAACCAAGATCAATCAACAGGGGTAGGCCTCTGGGAAAAACTATCCTTCGCTCATCATCGATGCACAAAAAAGCAGGGCATTAGAACCTATAGGTCGCTATGCATTGAAGTGACGACTGTCGATTCGGATCCTCGTCGACTGCTTAGGCGTGGACTGATAATATAGAGATGAGGATGAAGGATAAGGCACAATCTCTTCAAATAATCAATAAAACAAACAAAACAGTCATAGCAATCAAGGTTTGGTGACCAAGGAGATCAAATCGATGCGGCGAGTGTAAAGCTATGATGAATTAAGTTCTCGATTAAAAGCACATGAATTAATTTCTCGATTAAAAACACTAAGTATAACACCTTTCTTTACACAATAAAAAGTACATAAATGAAAACACAAGATCAAAAGTAATCTACCATGCAAAATAAAAGCATGTGTACCATAGCCCAAGGCGACAACTCTGAGTTGTTGTCCCATGCTCTTCATGTTGCTCCCGCTTGCCGACCAATGTGACTTCATCGGTACCTCCCAACCAGTGCTAGGGGTACTCTCCTTCCCCCTTAGCCCCCTGAGCCACAAAGGGGCCATGCACTCTAACCCAAAGAACAATTAGCAACCAACTCACCTCGAAAGGTCGATCTACTACTCGTACTCGAGTTGGATATCCCAACTCCCACAAGATAAGTCAGTCAAGTCAAAAATTCTGCAGTGTAACGTTACGTATGAAGGAAGAGATCCATACTCCTCCTCCTCCCTCTATATAGAGTTTCTAAGTGATTTCTTTCCCAAATTCCCATTTAATTTATTTTTCAATCATTTAATTCAAAAATAACCTCCCCCGTACACATGTCACCCATCCCCTTAGTTGCACCATAAATTAATTTCATTAATTAATTAATTACTCCTATTTCCCTCAACCACCTAAAAGCATTCCTAGATTTGCTCCTAGGTGTCCCCATATTCCCTTACACATTTTAATGACATACGCCCTTACTATATTTCTAGTTGAGTTCAATTTAGAAATTTCTTAAAGGCAAGATTCCTTACTAAGTTGTTCGTTCTACTTTTTCCTTATGTTTCCCTTTTTCTTTATGTTTCCCTCTTTTTCCCTTAGTTTCCTAATTCTTTTAAATTTCCCTCTTTTCCCTTTTTATCTAAAACTCAAATTAGCAGGTGTAGAGAATTACTTTTTCCCCTTTTTTTCTTTTTAATTAATAAATTTTAATTAGCAAAAGTAACAAACAATCATTTCACCCTTTATAAGAATTTAATCCCCCAAAGTAATTTGATTTTAATAAATTAATTGAATTTCTTACCCCCTTCTCGTCCCATGCTTAAATATGAATAAATTATTTTTTTACCACAAGTATCAATTCGACCTAGATTTAATTTCCTAGGCTCGACGACATTTTTATTTGTTTTAAAAACTTTCTTATCACATCATTCAGTCTAAGGCCATATAGGTTTATTCACTTATTAGTTAACAACGTGACGTTCCCTTCAGGACACACTAGGTTCTCCAAGGGTGCCACTCACCTGAATCTGTTCCCTTGCACGACATGCCCTTTAGGACACACTATATGCTCCAAGGGTGTCACTCACCTCTTTCCGTTTTTCTTGCGCGACGTGCCCTTCAGGACGCACTACGTGCTCCAAGGGTGCCACTCGCCTCTTGACTGATTTGGTAGACATAAAAAACCCCTAGAGTCAATACTCCGCAAGGTGATCTTGTGGGAGACTAAGGGCCTCTAAGGAATAAGGCCCCTACCTTATTGCGCACCCCTTAGAGTCGCAGTCTGCCCTCATGATATCGCGGGTCTTCTCGAACTAGGTAATCGTTAACCTACAGTTCAAGACACGGTGGGAGTGCTAGTAGGTTGTGGCAGGGTTGGTGTCCACAACTCTCCCTCAATGTCTCTGGTTGTCATGTGTGACCCCTCTTCTCCACATGTGAGTCTGGTCGGCAAGCTATCGCCAGTGTGCATTATCAATAAATCATGTCAGCAATAATAATCAATCATCATAACATCTAATCAGATGTACATATGTCATATATACAATAATACAACCCCAATAGTCCACTCCCTGACTCAATCCGGAGTCTAAGGGGTTTCATCGATGCCTCTACATCCTCGAGGTCCAAAGTCTTGCACACTCAGGAGAACCCAGTCAGTAGCACCTGTCTATGTAAACACACAAATTAACATATCCATAATGCCTCATAATCATAATCAAATGGCCAATAGTATAAAAATCTAGATCACTTGCAAGCAAGTGTCCTTAAGGAATAAGTTCGCTTAATGCGCGCAAGAGAGGGATGTTACATAAACCCCCTCTTGGTCTAAACTTTGTCCCAAAGTTTCACAGTATATAAGTGCCGAAATAATGTGTATCATAGTATCATAAGTCTATCCATCAAACAAAAATGGAAATTGTTGGCGCATATCATATGCGTTCCCCCAGGTCGTCGAGAGCGGACTATAGTTGTCCCACTGGAACTTGACCTAATATACTATTCGACGTCGTAGTTGTCGAATGCGATGATCCAGGATGTGGATCGGCTCAGTCGTGAGCACCCCCTCATTCGATACCTGGAAGGAACTCATGTCAATAACATGTGTAGGAATACTAATGTAATGTCCCAAAACAGATACCTGAAAAACATCGTGTATACGCCTCAACGAATCCGACAAGGCTAGTCGATAGGCCACACACCCCGTCCTCTCCACAATATTGAAAGGTCCCACGAAACTATGAGAGAGTTTATCTCCCTTTCCAAACTTGATCAAACTCTTATGTGGTTTTACCCGCAAGAAGACTCGATCACCAACTTCGTAATTAAGGTTGACATGATACGCACCGGCATAACTCTTATGTTGATCATGCACTTCTTTGATCCTTTGTCTTATTGTTTTCATCTGATATTCCATTTCTTGCATCCCTTCTGGTCCCACTAAGACCCTATCCTCAAGCTAATCCCAACTCAAAGGCATCTGACACGGTCGCCCATAAAGGAACTCGAAAGGCGCCATCTTAATGGTGCTTTGGTAACTGTTGTTATAAGCAAATTCTACCAGTGGCAAGAATTCATCCCAATGCTTTTTTTGTTCCATCATGTACATGTGCAACATTTCTTCCAAGATTTGGCTTGTTCGTTCGTTCTGCCCGTCTGTCTCCGGGTGATACACAATACTAAAGTTAAGTTGGGTTCCCAAGGCCTCTTGGAAACTAGTCCAAAATTGTCCAGTAAACACCGATCCTCGATCGGATATAATCCTCTCAGGAATGCCATGCAGCCTCACAATCTCACCGATGAAAAATCTAGCTATTTCAAGTGCCTTATATGTCATACACACATGAATAAATGAGTACTCTTTGTCAGAGTGTCAACTACCACAAAAATTGAGTCGTGTCTCCTTGTCGACAGTGGCAATCCAACAATGAAATCCATTGAAATAACCTCCCATTTCGATTTTGGAATACCGTTTGACTGTAGTAATCCTGTTGGATGTCTATGTTCATCCTTTACCTGCTGACATTCTAGACATCTGGCTACATAGTTTACTATGTCTACCTTCACTCATTTCCAGAAGAATAAGGGTTTAAGGTCCACCCTCATCTTGGTGACTCCCAGGTGAGCCATGTACATTGCTATGTGAGCCTCATTTAGGATAAAACTCCTCAACTTGTCGTTTGGTAGTACGTAAATTCAATTTTTAAACCTCAATAATCCATCTTTGTCATGTAAATCCTTCAAATCTTGGTACCATCATTGTGTTTTGTCCGATAAAATCCTTGACCTCTTTGTACCAGTCATTGTCACGTTGTAAAGTTAGAACCTTTTCACATAGACTCATCTGAAGAGGCATCATCGAAAATATGCGTGGTCTCTAACTCAATGCATCTTCCACTTGGTTCACTGTTCCTTTTATGTAATTAATCTCAAAATCATACTCGCTAAGCAATTTCGACCAACGTCGTTGTCGTGCATTCAGGTCGCTTTGTGTAAAGATGTGTTGAAGTCCACATTGGTTTGTTTTTAGTTCAAATTTTCATCCAATAAGGTAGTGTCTCCACACTCTCAAGGCATATACAATAGCTAACAACTCCAAATCGTGTGTCGTGTAGTTCTCCTCATGCCTTCTCAACTTCCTCAAAATGTAAGTGATCACTCGACCATCTTGCATCAAGACTCCGCCTAAGCCTCCTTGGGATGAGTTAGTGCATACCAAGAAGTCCGCGTCCATGTCAGGGACCTTTAGTATAGGTGTTTTTGTCAACATCTCTTTGAGCCTCCGAAATGCCTCCGCGCATTTTTCGGTCCAAACAAACTTCTTGTTCTTCTTCTGCAATTTTGTGATCGGATTTGCTATCTTCGAAAATCCCTCAATGAACCATCGATAGTATCCTTCTAAACCCATGAAGCTTACTCACTTCCGGGACATTCGTCAGCATAGGCCATTCCATAATATCCTGGACCTTTGTTGGATCCATGATGATACCCTCATCAAAGATGACATGCCCTAGGTAGTGAATCCTCGATTGATAAAATGAGCATTTTGACAATTTCCCATACAATTTGTGCTCTCGTAGACACTGTAGTACCAAGCACAAGTTTTCATCATGCTCCTCCATCATCCGAGACTAATTCAAAATATCATCAATGAATACTTGGACGAACTTGTCCAAGTACTCGCGGAACACCCCGTTCATCAAACTCATAAATACCCCTGGGGCGTTTGTCAGTCCAAATGGTAAAACAATAAACTAGTAATTTCAAAACCTCGTCTTAAAGGCGGTCTTAGGGATGTCATCCTCCTTGATCCATAACTTGTGATACCCTGATCACAATCGATCTTTGAAAACACCATCACACCCTTCATTTGATCGAACAGATCATCAATCCTCGGAAACATATACTAATTCTTGATCGTTTCCTTGTTCAATTGACGGTAGTCAATGCAGAGTCTCCATGACCCATCCTTCTTTCGTATTAAAATAGCAAGCGTACCCCATGATGCCACACTTGGATGTATAAGTCCCAGGTCCAACAACTCCTTCAGTTGTATTCTCAACTCCTGTAACTCTGGGGTTGACATACGATAAGGCGTTCTTGCTATTGGTTTAGTCCTCAGTTTTATGTCTACGGTAAATTCCAATTACCTCTCCGGTGGCATCCCAGGTAATTCCTCTAGGAAGACATCCTCAAACTCTCTAACCATAGGAAGGTGTTATAGACCTTCCGCTTCTCCCTTCTAGTTTAATGCAAGGATCGCATAAATCTTACATCCCTTATGCATGATTTTTCGTGATTGAAAGGAAGAGATAAACGTCAAAGAAACTCCCCGTTTCCATCCTATAATCACACGTCTCTGTCCCTCATCATCGACCAAGATCAATTGTTTCGTCTTACAGTTGTGTATTGCCTCATGCGATTCCAACCAATCCATACCGATCAAGATGTCATAAGATCCTAAGATTGTGACGTACAGGTTGGCCTTGGTGACAAACTCTCCCAGGTTAAGGGTATAGCCTGTAACCTTCCCTCCAACCTTATGTTTGGCTCCCAAATCCATCTCTACAAAGTTAAACTCATCCTGTTCGACTGCCTTTACCTTAATCCTTCTTAGCGCTACACCAGAAATGAAACTCTTGGCAACACCGGGATCTATCAAAATACTAAGGGTTTGGTCAATGACGATACCTGACGTGTTGAGCATAGTCGACTGGTGCTATGCATGGCATTTATTCACCACTGCATGAATCTGATGGGCCTTGCCCAAATCTCCCACACTAGTGGGTCTAGCTAATCCAGATGCTCTAGTCCTCTCCATGGGGTAGTCGCGCTGGTAATGTGGCTCTCCACATTCCAATACCCGAAGTAGAAGTTGAATCCTAACATTAAGGCCCAACACGAACTTGTTGACCTTAATTTCTTGGTAAATTGGTAAGGAGCATACCGAAACAACTCCAAAAATGAACCTCATACTCGGGCACCGTACGATCACCCTTCGCAAGGCATTGAACTCGTTGAGACGATGCTCAACAAATTCCTCTAAGAAGCCACTCTCGGAACCGTTCCTTGAACAATTCCCATGACACGTCTTCTACGACCATGTTCAAATGCAACAGGAGTGTCTTCCACCATAGAAGAGCTCTCCCCTTTTACTGAAAGACCGCCATGCGAACCTTCATATTGGAGGTATAGTCGTGAAGTGCTAAGCACGTAGCCATATTCTCCAACCATGCCTCGACAACTATGCCATCCGGGGCACCAAAGAACTTGGGAAATTTGAGCTTATCGAGTTCGCGGTGAATGCTACCAGTACCGATCAGAGCACGCAGTGGATCCTCAGGAGGTGTCGGTGCCCTGGCCTCATCTCTATCCAAATGGATGATCAGTGCCTCAGACATCCGCTGGAAGGACCTCATCAGCCCAACCACATCACCCATCGCTATCTGCTCCTACCTGGAAACTTGTTCGTCTCCCTGGGGGTTAGACCCCTCAGGCGTGGATGCTATTGGAGACGTCATGCCTCTTCCCCTCGCATCCCATCATCTGCCTCTGTGGTGTCCTCTAACCATGATTACCTACATGAATACAAGTCAACTTAATTAGCAACATTACAATCAAAAGTCACATCAATGAAAGTTGTAGTGATCCCAAGTCACGGGTTGAACCCGCTCTGATAACATATGTAACGAACCTAGTCGTTGCGACTACATGCGAAGAAGATTTTTTTTTTTCGTTTTTAGGCAAGAAGGAAGCGACGAAAAACAGTTGACCCACACAACCTGACGATGAACACAAGCTCACAGATAAATAAATAGACAACTACGACTCCACACCCTAGCACAAAGAGATACTGGGTGAAACATGCGTAAATCAAGAAGGAAACAAACTACCTGCCTGACACACACAACACGACAAATCCTACAATGGGAAGCACAAAATTCAACCAAGTTATCATTTGCCTCTATCCAATAGGGCACTCCATGATTCCCATCAAGGATCATGCCATCCCCAGGCGATAGGCGCGACAATAACCCAGACGCAACCTAACCTATATGGACCATGGACTCAAGAAAAATCCAACATGTTAGGAGCCGAAGTAACGGACAATAAGACTACACCAACACCCTAAGAAACAGGTCGACAAGATGCATGGTGACGTCAGTCAAGAAAATGCGCAAGCTAGTACAAGACTTCACCAACAACCCAACCATCTAAGCAAGAGGTCTAATTGTGAAGGAGTGAGTTGTTACCAAGATACTAAGGTCATATAAGTTATCACAAGGTGACCTAAGTTAGGCACTGAACAACATCAAGAAACACTGATTAACAACACCTATTGTCCATTAATTTAGGTGAACCATTGAATCATGTTCCTTATATAATAATCAATTTGTTGTTTAAATTAACAAGTCTAAATTTATCAATAAATACAAATCTAACTTAACGATTTAACAATATATAAAAATAATAAAAATATCAATATATAACACTATTAACAATATTAGTAAATAACGCATTTACCAAAATTAATATAAAACACTATAATTATAACACTATCGACAATGTTAATTTACCACGCGATGTCTAACAATACTAACAATATTAATGTATAACCCACTATCTATAAAATTCCATTTGGATGTCATTCCTTATTCCAATAGACAACACGCTGTCCTTTAGTTGTATTTTAAATTGGTAGTATGTATCTTGGTGTAATCAATTCGCTACAAGCATGTTGGGTAAGACATTCAATATTAATCACTAAAAAGTTGTTCAGTCTATACTATAATGTTGTTGACTATTATTAAACATAACACATGTAAAAGGTTGTCACTTAATTATGGTTACTATCAACGTTGGCATACCATCAAAATTTACTGTCATTATTTACTGTCAGTATATTAATTAAGGGTTGTTAGGAATCAAGGTAGTATTGTTACATCCAACCATGGGAAAATCTAAATCACTGACATAAGGGAATATAAATAGTTGTTATAAGGAAAAATAAAAATTTCTTTTGCACAAAATCCTGAGGATCATTGTCACGATAGCACAATTAAAATCGAAATACTAAATCAAAGTCACACAATTTGCTGCCATATATAGCACAATTAAAATTGCATTACTATATCACAGTCACGTAATTCGCTGCCAAAAATAAATAAAGAAACTGTTGGCATTCAGGGTTCATCAAACAAAAACGAAGGAATCTCTTGAGTGAGCAAGGAGCTAGGTTGAATGGGTGAGTGAGGAGCTGTGGCTATCAACATTAATAAAAATGCAAGAATAAAATGCTCATAGCCAAATCGCTACCCCCCAAACGCAGGAAAAACAAACACTATGTCTATTAGGTCATAAATGAATTGTTGTGAAAAGGGATGAGTTTGTTGTCTCAATAGAGATGAATTCATTGTGAAAATGGATGAGTTTTTTGTCTCAATGGAGATGAAATCACTTTGAAAAGGGATGAGTTTGTTATGCAAAGGATCATAGATAAATTCACTGGTAAGATTCTACTAAATGATGCACTCAGACAACGTTTTTGTTGGCCCAAAATAAGTATGAAAAGACGGAGAAAATCCATCAACCCAACACCAAGGCATCCAAGGCAGTGAACACGAATTGTAGCATAAGGACACACCACCATTTGCATAGAAGAACGATACCCTTTACACAGTGATTTCTCCCCCACTCACACAATAGAAACGCACCAATGGCACACCTAACACTAGTGCATTTGGGTCAAATTCCAATGGCATGTTCGACGCAATTGCAACTTTCTATTGTCGGAAGACCGAAAAACCTCAGACCCCCTCAAACGTCGTTTCACAGGAAGTCATTTTTCCGATGACCTAGTTTTCGTCTGTATTGCGACGTTATATGACACCACGTGTCATCATAAATTGGATTGTCCAGCCCCATATTGATGTCGTAAGACCGACGTTTCAAACATGGCAAGACCGACATTTCAAATGTGGCAAGTGAGACATTTCAAACATGGAAAGTTAGATGTTTCAGACGTGGCAAGAGAGACGTTTCAAAGGTGGAAAAAGAGACATTCTTAAGGTGGCAAGAGAGACGTTTTAAAGGTGGCAAGAGAGATGTTTCAGAGGTGGCAAGAGAGACGTTCTGAAGGTGGCAAGACCGACGGGACGAGGTATTATCTCTGACGTGGTTGCTATGGGAGAGACACTCTTGGACGTGGCAAGAATGACGTCCATCAGGTGGCAACAATGACGATCAAGAGTTACTAGCTCCGACATGGTTACTATTGGAGCAACAATCTTGGAGGTGGAAAGAGAGACGTCTTGGAAATGGCAATAGCGACGGGAAGAGAGTGAAAGACGTCACAATTGCCAACTTTGTGTAGGTATTTAAAAGAAAAAATACAATATCAATATCAATACCTAATAGTCATTCCAAGCCCAAAGGAGGAGTAAGTCATATAGGTGTCAGCTAGTGACAACATACATGGAAATTTTTTCCTTCTTCATTAACATTTTCTTCAAAATTAAATTTACGACAACGAAAAGACAAAACTTATTTTCAACCTTCAGTGCACACTTTAGCTTCAGTCACTTCAACATCCATGCTATCTTGCCTTTCACTCTCAATCCAAGTGGGAGATTGCATCTCCATTTCATTTAAGTTTAAAGCTTCATCATCATTTATGACAACAATTTCTTCATAAGGATGGTCTTTGAATTCAACCAAATGATGCAGAACAGGAGGCACACATTCACTCAACAATTCTGATACATATTTTGAGAAATCTGCATCATTGACAGATGGTTGTTCATTGTTGATGAATAGACAAATATCTTCTTCTTGAAGCTACGCTTCATCTTGTTCTTCAAGCTTTGATTCACCTTCAACATTCTGCCCAGCTAGTACCTGAGAACAAGTCATAATCATAACATCTTTTGCCTGCACACTATGAACTCTAATGTTGGGGACTTTAGCATCACTTAATTCCTCACTATCATCATCCATCCATTCTGATTTATGGCTGTGTTGTTCCTTTTCTGCCAAGAAACTTCATATTCTCCAGGTTTTCCTCAAGAATTCATGAATATGGTTTCAAATGTCAGCATTGAATCAATGCCTCCTTCCTCAAGACACAATGGTATTGGGATTCTCTGACATCCCCACACGAGGTCCTTGAAAAAAATCTTCATCATCATATCCTCATGTTGAAGTTAAAAATTTTCTGCAAAGGTATAGAAATCCTTAAGGTGTTGTTTTGCAAAATCACCATTTCCATCAAGTCTTGGGAGAAAATCTAGCCATTTTGAGGTAGCAGGAAGCAGATTTGGATATCCGCGAATAGTAATGAAATTTAAAGGGGCGTAACTCCTAGCCAATAACTTTTCAAAACTCATTTTTCAACATTTCAACTACCAATAGTAACAATACAGAAATTAAATCATACCTTTATTATGGAGTCAACAAAAGAGTGTTGAAAGGTACTTCTTCTCTTTGATGTCACCAGTGAGAAACTTCGACAATAGAAAATAAGAACAACTCAATCCTCATTGAAGTCACCAGATGAGCCAAAAGATCTTCAACAGATATAACTCTTCAAAGTTGTTGTAGCAGATCTACTGATTTCAAGGACTTAGCCTTGTCTTTGGCAAGTGCTCCAATTTTGTTTACATCCAAACGTGCACTGTAGTAGTCAG
>ML783516.1:18451-35478 GCA_009831015.1 Picea engelmannii
AATGAGGGGGTGCTCACGACTGAGCCGATCCACATCCTGGATCATCGCATTCGACAACTACGACGTCGAATAGTATATTAGGTCAAGTTCCAGTGGGACAACTATAGTCCGCTCTCGACGACCTGGGGGAACGCATATGATATGCGCCAACAATTTCCATTTTTGTTTGATGGATAGACTTATGATACTATGATACACATTATTTCGGCACTTATATACTGTGAAACTTTGGGACAAAGTTTAGACCAAGAGGGGGTTTATGTAACATCCCTCTCTTGCGCGCATTAAGCGAACTTATTCCTTAAGGACACTTGCTTGCAAGTGATCTAGATTTTTATACTATTGGCCATTTGATTATGATTATGAGGCATTATGGATATGTTAATTTGTGTGTTTACATAGACAGGTGCTACTGACTGGGTTCTCCTGAGTGTGCAAGACTTTGGACCTCGAGGATGTAGAGGCATCGATGAAACCCCTTAGACTCCGGATTGAGTCAGGGAGTGGACTATTGGGGTTGTATTATTGTATATATGACATATGTACATCTGATTAGATGTTATGATGATTGATTATTATTGCTGACATGATTTATTGATAATGCACACTGGCGATAGCTTGCCGACCAGACTCACATGTGGAGAAGAGGGGTCACACATGACAACCAGAGACATTGAGGGAGAGTTGTGGACACCAACCCTGCCACAACCTACTAGCACTCCCACCGTGTCTTGAACTGTAGGTTAACGATTACCTAGTTCGAGAAGACCCGCGATATCATGAGGGCAGACTGCGACTCTAAGGGGTGCGCAATAAGGTAGGGGCCTTATTCCTTAGAGGCCCTTAGTCTCCCACAAGATCACCTTGCGGAGTATTGACTCTAGGGGTTTTTTATGTCTACCAAATCAGTCAAGAGGCGAGTGGCACCCTTGGAGCACGTAGTGCGTCCTGAAGGGCACGTCGCGCAAGAAAAACGGAAAGAGGTGAGTGACACCCTTGGAGCATATAGTGTGTCCTAAAGGGCATGTCGTGCAAGGGAACAGATTCAGGTGAGTGGCACCCTTGGAGAACCTAGTGTGTCCTGAAGGGAACGTCACGTTGTTAACTAATAAGTGAATAAACCTATATGGCCTTAGACTGAATGATGTGATAAGAAAGTTTTTAAAACAAATAAAAATGTCGTCGAGCCTAGGAAATTAAATCTAGGTCGAATTGATACTTGTGGTAAAAAAATAATTTATTCATATTTAAGCATGGGACGAGAAGGGGGTAAGAAATTCAATTAATTTATTAAAATCAAATTACTTTGGGGGATTAAATTCTTATAAAGGGTGAAATGATTGTTTGTTACTTTTGCTAATTAAAATTTATTAATTAAAAAGAAAAAAAGGGGAAAAAGTAATTCTCTACACCTGCTAATTTGAGTTTTAGATAAAAAGGGAAAAGAGGGAAATTTAAAAGAATTAGGAAACTAAGGGAAAAAGAGGGAAACATAAAGAAAAAGGGAAACATAAGGAAAAAGTAGAACGAACAACTTAGTAAGGAATCTTGCCTTTAAGAAATTTCTAAATTGAACTCAACTAGAAATATAGTAAGGGCGTATGTCATTAAAATGTGTAAGGGAATATGGGGACACCTAGGAGCAAATCTAGGAATGCTTTTAGGTGGTTGAGGGAAATAGGAGTAATTAATTAATTAATGAAATTAATTTATGGTGCAACTAAGGGGATGGGTGACATGTGTACGGGGGAGGTTATTTTTGAATTAAATGATTGAAAAATAAATTAAATGGGAATTTGGGAAAGAAATCACTTAGAAACTCTATATAGAGGGAGGAGGAGGAGTATGGATCTCTTCCTTCATACGTAACGTTACACTGCAGAATTTTTGACTTGACTGACTTATCTTGTGGGAGTTGGGATATCCAACTCGAGTACGAGTAGTAGATCGACCTTTCGAGGTGAGTTGGTTGCTAATTGTTCTTTGGGTTAGAGTGCATGGCCCCTTTGTGGCTCAGGGGGCTAAGGGGGAAGGAGAGTACCCCTAGCACTGGTTGGGAGGTACCGATGAAGTCACATTGGTCGGCAAGCGGGAGCAACATGAAGAGCATGGGACAACAACTCAGAGTTGTCGCCTTGGGCTATGGTACACATGCTTTTATTTTGCATGGTAGATTACTTTTGATCTTGTGTTTTCATTTATGTACTTTTTATTGTGTAAAGAAAGGTGTTATACTTAGTGTTTTTAATCGAGAAATTAATTCATGTGCTTTTAATCGAGAACTTAATTCATCATAGCTTTACACTCGCCGCATCGATTTGATCTCCTTGGTCACCAAACCTTGATTGCTATGACTGTTTTGTTTGTTTTATTGATTATTTGAAGAGATTGTGCCTTATCCTTCATCCTCATCTCTATATTATCAGTCCACGCCTAAGCAGTCGACGAGGATCCGAATCGACAGTCGTCACTTCAATGCATAGCGACCTATAGGTTCTAATGCCCTGCTTTTTTGTGCATCGATGATGAGCGAAGGATAGTTTTTCCCAGAGGCCTACCCCTGTTGATTGATCTTGGTTGAGTGATTGTCTTGTGCCTTGTTGTGATTGTTTATCCTTTCCCTCAGTCAACCACTTATGATCCTCTACATTTGACCTCTACGTTTGATGCATTTCCTGGCAAAGTAACTCTGTGTTTTTATCGCCTTTCTTGGAATTTTTAGTCTGTGTTTTTAATGCATTTCCTGGCAAAGTAACTCTGTGTTTTTATTACCTTTTCGGGCATTTTAAGTCTACATTTTTAATGCATTTCCTAGCAAAGTAACTCTGTGTTTTTATTACATTTCCTGGCAATTTAGGTCCGCGTTTGATACATTTTCGGGCAATTTTACTATGTGTTTTTTTTTATACATCTGGTCTACCAATCAACCCTTCGGTTTATTATATTTGACGAAGAATTTTAATCTTCCCTTGGCCACCATGGACTGTGTTTTATTTCTTTTATTACTCTGCGTCACAGATTAACCATTTGCATATTATATACTCAGATACCCGGATCGCTTGGCATTGGATTTCGTTTAGATATAGTCTAATTATTCGTAGGTAGCAACTTAATTGATTGATAGATTTTTGAAGTTTCCTTCACTGTGAAAATGGTGGCGTGCATTTGTGTGTAAGGTAGCATTTTATGTGTGTCATTGGTGCATTTCTACTGTGTGAGTGGGGGATAATTTACTGTGTAAAGGGTATCGTTCTTCTGTGCGAATGGTGGTGTGTCCTTATGCTGCAATTTGTGTTTACTGCCTTGGATGCCCTGGTGTTGGGTTGATGTCTTTTCTCTATCTTTTCGTACTTCTTTTGGGCCAACAAAAACATGGTCTGTGTGCAACATTTAGTAGAACCTTACCAGCAAATTTATATCTGATCCTTTGCACAACTCATCCCTTTTCACAACGATTTCATCTCCATTGAGACAACAAACACATCCCTTTTCACAATGATTTCATCTCTATTGAGACATCAAACTCATCCCTTTTCACAACGATTCATTTATAACCTGATAGAGATAGAGTTTGTTTTTCCTACTTTTGGGGGGTAGCGATTTGGCTGTGAGCATCTTATTCCTGCATTTTTATTAATGTTCATAGCCACCATTCCTTACTCACCCATTCACTCAGCTCCTTTCTCACTCATGAGCTACCTCCGTTTTCATTTGATGAACCACGAATGCCAGCAGTTTCTTTATTTTTTTTGGAAGCGAATTACGTGACTCTGATATAGTAATGCAATTTTAATTGTGCTATCTATGGAAGCGAATTGTGTGACTGGGATTTAGTATTGTGATTTTAATTGTGATATCATGACAACAATCCTCAAGATTTTGTGCAAAAGTGATTTTACTTTTTCCTTATAACAACTATTTATATTCCCTTATG
Source organism: Picea engelmannii (assembly GCA_009831015.1). NCBI lineage: Eukaryota > Viridiplantae > Streptophyta > Pinopsida > Pinales > Pinaceae > Picea > Picea engelmannii. The sequence goes on from ML783516.1 coordinate 22,386, forward strand.
TCAGAGATTTAGATTTTCCCATGGTTGGATGTAACAATACTACCTTGATTCCATACAGCCCTTAATTAATATATCGACAGTAAATAATGGTAGTAAATTTTGATGGTATGCCAACGTTGACAGTAACCATAATTAAGTGACAACCTTTTATATGTGTTATGTTTAATAATAGTCAGCAACATTATAGTATAGACTGAACAACTTTTTAGCGATTAATATTGAATGTCTTACCCAACATGCTTGTATCGAATTGATTACACCAAGATACATACTGCTAATTTAAAATGAAACTAAAGGACAACATGTTATCTAATGAAATAAGGAACGACATCCGAATGGAATTTTATAGACAGTGGGTTATACATTAATATTGTAAGTATTTTTAGATAGTGTGTGGTAAATCAACATTGTCGATAGTGTTATAATTATGGTGTTTTATATTAATGTTGTTAAATGCGTTATTTACTAATATTGTTATTATTGTTGTATATTGTTAAATCATTAAGGGTAAAATCATGAAGATGGGTAACACTTTTTCTTGTTTTATGACAAAAAAAATGTATTTTCACAAGTTCTTCAACTTTCGGCATACAAAAATATTTTTTTTATTTAGAATTTCACTTTACAGTAAAAACAAAACTTGTGAATAATTTTGTTATATTTCTAATGACTTTTTCAAAAAAAAATTATCAAGATTTGATATGTCAATTTAACAATTGTTTAACAGTATGTTCCTTAAACATGAAAGGAATGATAATGAGTTATTGTTTCCCACAACAATGTATCTATTATTAAACTTATGTTTTTAAGAAATGAAATATACTGCAACAATCTACATAGACTCTATTTTATTATGACTATAATTTTGAATTTAACGGATCAATATTATAATTTCTAGAATTTTTTGAAGTTGACCAAGATGAAAACGTTGCATATTTTAAACACGTGTTTTTCTACATTTGTATCTATCTTAATTTTTAATTAAAAGTAAAATCTAAAAATACCCTTTTGAAGAGAACAGTTTAACAATTATGAATATAAAATTTCCATAATTTTCCGTTCTGTATTTTTAGAGATATGGATTTTTCATTTCACCGAATCATAATCTCACCTAAAAATATTATGCAGTGATTTTTTTGTAAAATTAAATAAAATTAGATGAAAACAATGAAAATGAAAACAAATTATACCCAATGAAAGAAGATTCAATTTTAAAAATGTTGGTATCAATTCTCAAAATAAATTCTGAGTATTTGTAGGAGTCCGCTACCTCCAAAGATGAAGTAAGATGGAGAGAATTTGCAGTTTCCTGCAAACAGTCTCATTTTCAAGTTTTCGGCCGAAATATTCTTTCGATCGAAACCTAGTTTTTAACGGAATCCGTTAAAAATAAACGTTTCGGCCGGAAAGTATTTCGGTCGAAATATGCTTACCATGGGAAAATAATTCATCCAAAAAACATTGTACATGAATTTCGAGGGCACCGTTAAATTTAATGTGAAAATTTTCGGCCGAAAAATTGCCGCTAGAAATTTTGGAGACCTGATTGTCACGAAAGTGTTACCCAGATTCATGATTTTACCCTGAAGTTAGATTTGTATTTATTGATAAATTTAGACAAAAAAACAATTATTATATAAGCAACATGATTTAGTGTTTCACCTAAATTAATGGACAATGGGTTTTGTTAATCATTGTTTCTTGATGTTGTTGAGTGCCTAACTTAGGTCACCTTGTGATAACTTATATGACCTTAGTAGCTTGGTAACATCTCACTCCTTCACACTTAGACCTCTTGCTTAGATGGTTGGGTTGTTGGCGAAGTCGTGTAATAGCTTGCACATTTTCTTAATTGACATCATCTTGCGTCTTGTCGACCTATTGCTTGGGGTGTTGGTGTAGTCTTCTTGTCCATTACTTTGACTCTCAACGCTTTGGATTTTTCTTGAGTCCATGGTCCAGATAGGTTAGGTTGTGCCAGGGTTATTGTTGCACCTATCGTCTGGGGACGACATGATCCCTGATGGGGATTATGAAATGCCCTATTGGATAGAGGCTAATGATAACTTGGTTGAAGTCTGTGCTTCTCGTTGTAGGCGTTGTCGTGTTGTGTGTGTCGGGCGGGTAGTTCGTTTCCTTCTTGATTTATGCATGTTTCGACCAGTTTCTCTTTGTGCTAGGGCATGGAGTCATAGTTGTATGTTTCTTGATCTGCGAGATTGTGTTCGTCATTAGGTTGTGTAGCTCAATTGTTTGTCGTTGCTTCCTTCCTACCTAAAAAAAGAAAAAAAATTATGCTTCGCGTGTAGTCGCAACAGTTGGGGTTGTTACAAATCCAACCTCTCTCCAAGAGCTCCCTCCTCTCTTAAATAGAAAAGAACATCCAATTATACTTATAAGTTCAAATCCCATATCTTTCATTGGATTCTAAACCTTGGAGATAAGTGGCAATAGTCAAAGAGATAAAAATCCAACAAACTACTAATTTTTAGGAAATTGTTGGAAGTCATTAATAAATTGTTTCCACCTCACTGCATGAGGTATTTAATGGAGCTAAAACTTAGGTGCAGATGTCCCTTGAAATCTAAGTAATCCATGAGAATCCATTCGAACCTCCTTAACAGGTGGAAACCTCCCAACAAGGAGAATATCCAATCAACTATGTAAAACAAAGAAATTGCAACACATTTCGCAATGCATTGGTGTTTTAATTGTTTCTCTCAAATTCCAAACTGGGTCAGGCTGAAATTTGGTCAGCAAGTCAATAGGGATATCATCTTCCTCCACCAAAAATTTCAGAGAAACCCACTGTCGTTTTGGTTTTATGATCAAATTTGTAATAGTAACTGCCACAGGAAATTCCGTAGTGCCCTCCTATAAAACTTCTTTACAGATTTCGTAGCACCTTTTTTGTGTCTAGCTAGGTGATTCCGTAGTTCCTTTTCTGTGTCTGGATAGGTGATTCCTTAGCTCCTTTGGTAACACAACTATAGAAAATTTTGTGTAGTCAATTCCACAACACTAGGTGCTACAAAATCTCTGTGTTTTTCTATGTGATGCAACAACTCTTCAAAAACACAACAAATCTTAGTTGATGAATTATGAGATTGTAGATGCCTCCAGTAGGTGCAATTAGAATATTTCCTTAACACTTCAAGTTTTCAAAAACTAATCACCATAAGAAATGGATCATCATCATCTCCAATTTCCCTTTGCCAACCAATCTGTAGCAGATTCCGCAGCACCTGTCTGAACTAGGAGTAGAATTCAATTATTTGATAAAACATTTAGACAACTTTAATGACTCAATCTCAATTATTTCCTTTTAAAACATGGATGTTGAAAACAATGAGATCGACTGACACCAGCTTCATAAATGCAATAATGGTAATGAGTGAAGATGCATTTCAAGATGTGCTACGAAATCTCCTGATTCATCGGTGCTGCGAAATGACCAAATTTGCTACTGCAAATTTATGTGCTAACACAAATCTTGCACGACTTCGATCCTAGTTCCTGATCAAATTTTAATTGTATGATAGCTCTTGTATGACTTTGATCCTAATTCCTGATCAGATTTGAATGGTATGCCAACTCTTGCACGACTTCGATCCTAATTCCTGATCAAATTTGAATTCATCTGGATCCTTAGATACTTCATTTGATAGATGTTATGGTGGATTGTGAAATTAATTTTGAAAGACTATTTAAAAGACCTCCCTTTTTATCCTAATTTTGGATCAACTTTGAATTCATCTGGATCCTTATATACTTCATTTGATAGATGTTATGGTGGATCGTGAAATTAATTTTGACAAACTATTTAAAAGATTGCCCTTTTTATCCTAATTACTGGTCAAATTTGAATTCATCTGGATCCTTAGATACTTCATTTGATAGATGTTATGGTAGATCGTGAAATTAATTTTGACAAACTATTTAAAAGACCGCCCTTTTTAAAGATTGATACCAATTCCCCACTTCTCAATTGACATGTAAAATTTAAATCATAAGTCTTTTTTGAAGACCAAATTTGGATGAACACTTCTTTGATGAGATAGAACCCTTTGGAAGGGCTCAGAAGAGTTCAAATTTGATTGTTGACCGCCATCTTCTCCTCCTACAAGTGTAAATGGAACAAAAATTTTAAATTAAAATTATTTTAATTGCATTCAATGAAAATTTCAAATTCGATTATCCATTCCTTATACTCTCATCCCAAGGTAAAATAGTTATATAATTTAAATTTTCATGTATGTTAGTGTGTAAAATAGTTACTTGACTACATTTTTCTTAAATTTTATTTACCAATTATTCAATATCCAAATAACTAAATCCCAAGGAGCCCACAACCCACAAAGATCTCTCTTGATGCTCAAAAATGAATTCAACTATGTCTGGCATGTATCATAGAATTAAGAAAAAATAGAATAATATTCATTCTATTCCCTCTCAATGCATCACATGGTGTGGCCACTCACTATTAAGGTTTGTTCTCTCTGTCTTTCACACTTTATATGATTTCATGGAACATCATTTTACCGATGAAATATTGTATTATTGTGACATGGTGAGCACTATGCACCTGGTTACAAAGCATCAAATGCTTCGTATGTTGAGGTGTGTATCATTGGATCTAATTTAACTTTGGATTTAATGATGCAAACCTCAACATGTAGATCATTTAATGCTTTGTTGTTGGGTGCTTAGTGTTAGTGATTTGACATTATATAGTTGATAGGTTGAAAGAGAAGGATAACACTTAGCAATAGGTTGTGATGTTTGGGGATTGTAATATATTGTCTATAACATGGACAATCTCTTTTTACATTGGCTTCGTAACTTTGGATCCAAATATGTACACCATGACAAGAAAAGCATTTAATGATCTATAGTTGATAGTCGAGCATGTAGTGTTGATCGTCTGGCATAAGGAAATTAGGTTGAAAGAGAAGGAAAACACCTAGCAATGGGTTGTGATGTTCTAGTATTGTAATATATTGTTTAAAACATGCAAAGTCTATTTTTACATGGGATTCGACCTTTGGGTTTTCAGTTCTATCATTCTATGAGACTAAGCAAGGTATTTTGTTTATTTTAAAAATTAATATATGTCTCTTACATTTGTTTATGTTTTCCCTAATTGTTTTGTAATGATATATCCTTACAATCTGCATGGTTCTATTCAGATTTTAGTTAATGATATCAGACATATTTGGAAAATTGCTCATGACATTACAATAACAACACATGTTCATCGTTAAGTCTTTGAATTTTCCAACTTATACTTCATGGGAAACAATGTATGACTTTTCCAAGGTATACTTCATTGGAAAAAATATATGAGGGAACATTACACATCTCCAAAGTGGGATGAAGAGATGCAAATCATTAATGTAATGATTTCATCGTATCCATACTTTGAAGGAAAGGTGTGCATCGTGTTTAAGGGTAAAGAGAGACACTACACATAGGAAGCAACAAAGGCCACCATTCTATAAACCTACTTGCCCCCACGAGAGCAATGAATGTTTGATCGCTTACGTGTTCCTCCCACCCATTGTTATGGTGATTGAACAATGTGAAATTCCAAGGGACAAACAATTGACTTAGTTGTTGAAAGTTACCTCAAAGAAGTGGAAAAAACCAATTAGCCAACCACTACCCTTATACTATTTACTTAGTTGTTGAAAGTTACCTCAAACAAGTGGAAAAAACCACTTAGCCAACCACTAGCCTTATACTATTTGTAGAGAATTGAGATGATATCTCCTTAAAATATACCTTTGACCTAAATACCTTATAAGAAGGTAGTGTGTTCATAAAAATCAATTAGCCAATAAATAACCTTATACGATTTGTAGAGATGACATCTCATTAAATGATACCTTTGACTGAAATACCTTATAAGAAGGTAGAGTGTTCATAAAAATGTAGTTATACCTTCTATTTGATGTAATTAATTATGATGGTATTTTAGATGAAATGGCTTCTCTTTTAACAGATTAAAGTTTATTGTGGTTAAATGTTGAATTAATGTTTATTTTTATTATATAAGAAAGAAGTTTGATGGTGTTAGCCTTGAAGTGAAAAATAAAATAAAATAATTAAGGTTTATTGTGGTTAAATGTTGAATTAAAGTTTATTTTTATTGTATACTGATGATGTTAGCCTTGAAGTGAATAAAAAAAATAAAAATTAACTTAGATAAATAGTTGGAAAGTTTTTTTGGAAATTTTAAAATAATTTATTAAATAAAAAGATAATTGAGAATATTTAATTCCTCATTTGTTTTTAAATTTTTTATAATAGTAATGTTTAAATGAATATAAACAAAATTAAATATAGTTTATATGAATATTTAAGTCCTCATTTGTTTTTGTTTGTTTTTAAATTTTTGATAGTGTTAATGTTTAAGTGAATATAGACAAAAATAAATTTATATGAATAGTTGCAACATGTTTGAGAGTTTAGAATAATTTATTAAAATAATAAAGATAATAGAGAATATTTAAATCCCATAATCTATTGTAATTAATTATTATAAATTTCTTAAGTTTTTTTTTTATATATGTTATCATCTAATATTTATTAGGAGATAAATTTTGTTAAATTGTAATTTTGGATTAACAAAATTATTATTTTTAATATAAAAAACAAATTTAACATTTTTAAATATCTTTATTATAATTAGATTATCCAATATTAATATTTAATATAAAAATTTTATTAATTTAAAATAATTCCTACAAAATTTGTAGATAAACATACTATCACCAGAACCATTATAAATTTTGTAAATATTTTTTTATATTTTCTCTATGTTATCATTTAATAATAAATTCTGTCAAAATTATTAAAATTATAATTTTAAATTAAAAAATTCATTATTGTTAATATAAAAAAAATAAATATTCTTAAATATCTTTATTATAATTAAATTATACAATAATAACATTTAATATTGCAATTCTATTAATATAAAATAATTTTTACAAAATTTGAAAATAAAAAATACTATTAAAAACAATTCTTAACAAATTTAAATTTAATACATTTAACAATGCAAACATCCAATCCCATACTTCACAAAATTTCTTAAATTTTAAACTCGATGTCTTCGCAAACATCAAATCCCATACTTCACAAAATTCTTAAATTTTAAAAAAGATTTAAAACTCAAATACTCTTGGACGTGGATTTCTTAAATTTTATATATTGTTTTTAAAAAGAGTTTGAAAATCAAGTACTTTGGAAATGGATGCATCGAAAAGTGTTTTTCGCAGGCATGCGTTTACAGAAAAGCAAGGCATGCTTTTCTGTTAACACAAAAGCATAAAGAAGGCAACGGCTAATGAGTGGTTGTTTTTAGCGTGTGATGCAAGCCGTCTCAAGGCAACAGGCGGCATATTTAGAAAGTATTTATAAGTTCTTTCCGGTGCTGATTGAGCTTGTACCTGCTTGGATCTTGAAGTTGTTCCTGTTTGGATGTGTGAGATGCAGTTTTTTTTCATTTGTTTCTTTTGTTTGGATCTTGAAGTTGTCCCTGCTTGGATGTGTGTGAGTTGCAGTTCTTTTTGCTTGGATGTGTGTGAGATGCAGTTCTTTTTCATTTGTTTCTTTTGCTTGGATCTTTAAGTTATCCCTGCATGGATGTGTGTGAGATGCAGTTCTTTTTGCTTGGATGTGTGTGAGATATAGTTCTTTTTCATTTGTTTCTTCTGCTTAGATCTTGAAGCTGTCCCTGATTGGATGTGTGTGACATGCAGTTCTTTTTGCTTGAATGGATGTGTGTGAGATGCACTTCTTTTTCATCTTTTTTTTTTTATGATTTGAAGTTGCAATCTCTAATTTTTGTTATCTGTGTAACCTTTGTTCTCTATTAATTTTTTAGGTTTATATATCTTGTATTTTGTTTCCACAATAAGAATAAGAGATTTCTACTGATTTTATGTTTCCTTTTATATTTTTTGTTTGTATAAAATTTTTAGAAGTTATAAATTTAGCAGAATATTGAAATGTATGTTTAGTAAATGAACGAAACCCTTCATTTGTTTAAGGAAATTAAACTTAGACGATTTATTTGTAAATTTCAATTTCTTTTTTAAATGCAATGCTCATTAATAACCTACAGCGGTGAATTTAGGAAATTGTGAGCTCAATTTTTATCTGTTATTTTTATTTCCAGTGATTTGTCTAAATTCCCTGTTTTTGAATGACTATTGTGTGTTTTCTTTTAGTCATATTTCGAGTTCAAGCAAGATTTGTGATAGATTCAAGCAAGATGTGATAGATAGTTCGAACGAACCTGATCCATCAATGTGGGTGCGGAAGCACACTCGACTGATAAGGAGAGGGGAAGAGCCACTCGACCGACGGGAGGAGGGAGAGGGAAATTGAGTAAGCTTTGTGGGTGTATCCGTCCGGATGGTAGAGAGGAGTGGGAACATGGCCTGCCTATCGGGAGTTCTCCTTCCTGCGTTCACCTGGTCTTACGAAGGTGTGTAGTGGATGTCGAAATAACATTAATGGAATTCCTTAGTGATTTGCCTGAATTCCTTGTTTTTGAATGCCTATTGTGTGTTTTCTTTTAGTCATATTTCGAGTTCAGATGTGTAGTGGATGTCGAAATAACATTAATGGAATTCCTTGTTACACACATTATTGATCGTTGTATCCTTTAATTTCCAAGTTGCATACTATCAGAAATATATGGGAGTGTTTGAATGTTTATTCTTAGAGCTATCTTTAATTTGTTGATGGAATTTAAATGCTTCCTGCATTCTCTTCTAATTATACTCCTTTATACTCCTTTGTTTGGGCAACATTATTGGAGACCATTTACCCTGTTTTTTTTTAAACAAATTATTCTCTGTAAGTTTTGGTTCCTCGAAATTGGAGATTAAAAATTTAGTAGAATATTGGATTGTTTGTTCTCAAAATTGATGTTAAAATATTTAGTGAAAATTAAATATCATGCTCGTCAATAGAATAGGGGATATATTCATGAAATTGAGAGATTCAGTTTTGTATGGGTGGTTCTCTGTGCCCTGTGATTCTATCCCTTTTATGCTTATGCAATTCCATCAGAGGTGGATTGCTTCCAAGATGATGAGAAAGGCTGCCTAAGTTCTTCCTGTTGAATATATGTTTCTTATTTTCTTCTAATCACATGTTTATGTTTGCCTGTATGGTTCATGATTAAAGTGTTTTCTCTTTAACATTATTAAGGGAGACCGTTTCTCGTAATTTTTTGATTTTTTTCGACTGCTTTTATCTGTAATTTTTAATTTCCTGGATTCATGTATTTAGAAATTTGGTAGAATATTGAAATGTTCATGAAATTAAGCAATTTTTTTTTAGAAAAATGTGTTATAATATGAACTGTGATAGTAATATATGGGAATGTTCAAATGTTTACTCTCAGAACTCTTAGAGGTGGAATCTTGAAGAGAAATGCGTCTTAAGTTATAAATTTCCTTTTTATTTAAAAGTGTTCTGTTTTTATTAATTTATTTTTCAAGCTAATTCTTATTATCCATGTTTGTGCATTCGTTGTTGTAGAATGTCTATTCTGCATTATCTTCTAATTATGCCCCTTTGTTTGACCAACATTATTGGAGACCGTTTGCTCTGTTTTTTTTAAACAAATTATTCTCTGTAAGTTTTGGTTGCTCGAAAATTTAGTAGAATATTGGATTGTTTTCTCTTTTTTTTAAACAAATTATTTTCTGTAAGTTTTGGTTGCTCGAAAATTTAGTAGAATATTAGATTGTTTTCTCTCACAATTATTGTTAAAATATTTTAAAATATTTCGTGAAAATTAAATATCATGCTCATCAATAGAATGGGGATATATTCATGAAATTGAGAGATTCAGTTTTATATGGGTGGTTCTATGTGCCTTGTGATTATATCATTTTTACGCTTATGCAATTCCCTCAGAGGTGGAGTGCTTCCAAGTTGATGAGGAGGTGGAGTGCTTCCATGTTGATGAGAAAAGCTACCTGAGTTCTTCCTGTGTCAATGCATTACTTCTTTACTTCTTGTTAAATATATGTTTCTTATTTTCTTCTAATCACATGTTTATGTTTGTTTGTATGGTTCATGATTAAAGTGTTTTTTCGTTGGCATCATTAAGGGAGACAGTTTCTGGTAATTTCCTGGTTTCTTTTTACGATTGTTTTTATAATTTTTAATTTCCTGAATGCATGTGATTAGAAATTTCGCAGACTATTAAAATGTTTATGAAATCAATTACAGTGGTCAGCAAATTTTTTTTAAGGAAAAATGTGTTATAATATGAGTTGTAGTTATAATGTGCATTTCTTCTTCGTGATTTTTTTATTTCATGTCACATTTATATGCAACTGTTTATAATCGAAGTACTTTTGTATTCTATTTTCTATTCTTCTACAATTTCTTCTATGTTATGGTCATTCTCTGGAAAATGATGAAATTATATTTACCTTATCTGATCTATGATTTTTAATTTCGATAGTGATACATGTAATTAGTAATTTACTAGAATATTGCAATGTTTAAGTTTTGAAAGTTTTTATTAATTTATTTATGAAAATCAAATTTCATGTTTATTAGTAGAATACAATGCAATCCAGATAATATAATTTCAGGGAATTGTGTGATTGAGTTTTGCATGGAATTTTTTCTAATTCGCATGATTTGTTTTTAACACTTATTTTTCTATGCCAAGATCCAACACCCTTAAAAGTGGAATACTACCAAGATGATGAGAAATGCTTCCCAAGTTCATTTCCTTTTTATTTACAAGTCATCTGCTTCTACTGATTTTATGTTTTTTTTTATATATTTTTAAGGGTTAGAAATTTACGAGAATATTGAAATGTGTGTTTACTCAATGAACAGAACCATTCATTTGTTTATGGAAATTAAACTTAGAAATTTAATTTGTGGATTTTATGTTTTCTTTTCTATTTTTAAGAGTTAGAAATTTAACAGAATATTGAAATGTGTGTTCACTCAATGAAGGAACTTTTCATTTGTTTATGTAAATTAAACTTAAAATATTAATTTGTCAATTTCAACTTCATTTTTAAATGCAATGCAATGCCCAAAGACAACAAATTTAGGAAATTGTGCTCTCAAATTTTTTTTAATGTTATTTTATTTCTGCAAAACATTTAGAAATCAAATGTTTCCATGATTACTACCAATTCTACCCAACCACTTCATTTCATTTTTACTTGTTTTTAGTGATGTGGTGCATTTTCTTCTTCATTCTACTCTCTTTTATCAATCTGAATTCCATGTTTTTGAATGCCTATTAGGTGATTTTGAATGCCTATTGGGTGATTTTTTTAGTCATATTTGGATGTTCGGGTTTGTATTTAATATTGGAATAACATTAATGAAAATTATTTCCACAAATTATGTGGTTTTTGTTTATAACTTATTTTGTTCTTGATTTTATTCCCCGTTATTTGTGAGCATTCCATGTTTTTGAATGTCCATTCTTTGTTTTCTTGTCTATGTTTAATTTGTATGGTATATGTATGAATAAAAATAATACTAAATGTTCCCATTGATTATGGGTTTCCTTCTTGTAATTTTGTTTCTATTTAACTCTTAATTTCTAGGACACGAAAATAAAAATTCTGTCGAATATTGGAATGGTTACTCTGAAGACGTTGTTGATTTGCCAATTGAAAATTGTTGTCATGCTTAAGTATGTAAATTCAATTGTATGGACGAAAACATCTCATATATTTTATTTCATTATGATAATTAATGTTGTATGCGTTTCTGTAATCGTCGTAGTTGAATGTGCTTTATTCTAGTTAGACATTGTTGCCAATTTTCTATTCTGTATTTTCTTCTAGTTATAAGTTGTGGTTGGTTGTTTATTAGTTCTTTCTTCTGACTATGTCAATGTTTATGTTGACACGCTTGGAGGAGGAGGGAGTAGAGGGGAGAGACTATGTTTATGTTGACGCACTTGGAGGAGGAGGGAGTAGAGGGGAGAGACTGGACAGTTTGACTAGGGCAGTCTGTGGATGGATTCAACTTATTGGGTCATTCTCTGCTCCACCTTCCCCTAATGTTGTATGTGTTTTTGTAATCTTAGTGGTTGAATGTGTTTTCTTTTAGTTATCCATTGTTGTTGATTGTCTATTCGGTACTTTATTCTAGCTATAAGTTGTTGTTGAATGTTTATTTGTTCTTTCTTTTGACTATGTCAATGTTTACTGTTCATGATCAACATGCTCTGTTTGTGGAGGCCGTTTAACTGATTTTTTTGGTTCCTCCTTACAAATTCTTGATCTGTAACCTTTAATTTTCAAGATGCATACGATCAGAAATATACAAGTGTGTCTGAATGTTTATTCTCAGAGCTATGGTTAATTTGTCGAAGAAATTTAAATTTTAAATGCGTTGCTAATCAATAGAATACATTCCAACTTGGTTGATTGAGTAAATTGTATGACTTGTTTTAACTTTTATATTTCTTGTGATTTGTTTGAACCTTTTTTTAGTTTACTACTCAAAACTCTTAGAGGTGGAATCTTGAGGAGAAATGTTGCTTAAGTTATTCATTTCCTTTTTATTTAAAAGCAGTCTGTGTTAATTAGTTTTTTATTTCAAGCTAATTCTTAGTATGAGTGTATGTGCATTTCTTGTTGGAGAATGTATATTCTGCATTCTCTTTTAATTATGCCCCTTTGTTTGAGGGGCATTAATGGAGATAGTTTACCTTGATTTTCCTTATTTTTTAACAAATTATTTTATGTAAGTTTGGATTCCTCTAAACTCGAGATTAGAAATTTAATTGAATATTGGATTGTTTTCTCTCAAAACTATTGTTAAAATGTTTTGTGGAATTTAAATACCATGCTCATCAACATGGATATATTTATGAAATTGAAATATTCAAATTAGAAATTTAATAGAATATTAGATTGTTTTCTCTCAAAACTATTGTTAAAATGTTTTGTGGAATTTAAATACCATGCTCATCAACATGGATATATTCATGAAATTGAAATATTCAGTTTTATACTAGTGGTTTTCTATGCCCTGTGATTTAATCCATTTTATGCCTATGTAATTCCCT
>ML783516.1:37009-48822 GCA_009831015.1 Picea engelmannii
AGATCGATAATCAATTTCATACAATATTCATAATCCTATTCATGACTTATGTCGGCTAATTTATTTGATTCACATGAAGCCTTGTGGATAACTTAAGTTTTGGGCATGGGTAGAAATTATTGACTGAAAACTTTATTTAAGGGCTATATGGTAACTTGGCTCTTTGCAGCCTCTCCGATGGGATATATAATATAATATTATATATTATGTATTATATGTATTTTTGTTAATCATGATTAATAGGTTTTAATTAATAGAGCGTATCTATTGATCATGATTGATCATGATTTATAAGAGGTTTTATTATGGTGTTTTCTATCACACTGCAATAAAGATGATGTAAAACCTATCATCCTAAATATATTTGGCTCAAGATCACTTGAACTAATTCTCAAAATTATTATATATATATATATAATTAGATATGATAAATTTTCAAAAAAAAATTGTTTTTAAAATTTGCTTTTAAAAATTCAGATGTAGATAAATTCTCTTATCAAATGATTTGATTTTAAAAATTCAAACCTCATCAATATCTGCTTTAAAAATTCAGATATAAATAGATTCTCTTATCAAATAATTTGATTTTAAAAATTCAGACGTAATCAATATCTACTCTACCTTTTCCATATATCCAATTACTCTCGGTAGTTTATCAACTTCTTTAGTTAGTTTTGAACAATGAAAGTTGCACTAGAATGAATAGCTCTCTCTTTGGTCTTGTCACTCTTACCCACACGTCCTTATCTTTCTCGTCACAAGGATGGACTCCATATCAAGAGCATTTCGCTTTTGTCTGCATATTGAAGTTGTAGGTGACTGTCTGCATATTGAAGTTGTAGGTGACGCAGTATTTTGCTCTTTGATTATCTTAAAGGGAGTATTTAAATGAATGAAAATCATTGTTGTTGGGGCATTAAACACCGATTCAGAGGTTCTGCTATCTATCTAGTTAACATTGTTGGGCAATCTATAATGAATTGAAAATTAATATAATTTCATTTTATGTATTTTTTTTTTTTATGTGTGTGTGTTTATGGATTGATGAAAATTGATGATAAAGTTAGTGTGCTCTTTTTTTTTAGTGAAAAGCTCGAGGAGAAGATTTGAAAGCAATGGTACTATATCAGTCATCTCTCATTACTGTATGTGTGTGATGGATTGCATTATGATAATTAATTTTAGGTAAGGAATATTATAATTTGTAGTTTTCACTTATAATGTTATAAATGATTTACTTTTCATGGACATTGAAGTAGTTAACTTCAATAATTAATTAATAATTTAATATTAATGGGTTAAATATTGTTAAATTGGAAGTGGATATGAATATTCTTAAGCTTTTTAGGTATCGATTTATTTTTTTCTCTTAAATTTAATATTAATATTAATTTAATATTAATGGGTTAAATATTGTTAAATTGGAAGTGGATATGAATATTCTTAAGCTTTTTAGGTATCGATTTATTTTTTTCTCTTAAATTTTTCACTGCACTTAACTATGTTATATTATATAGTCAGAGGTTATGTAACTCCATTGAAAATGATGGCTACATTCAACTCATTTTTAGCTAGAATTCCATTTTGGGTGGTGATAACTAAGTGTTGTGTTGCAACAAAATCTAGATGTCAGTGATTACTACAGCCGCCTCCTTTCATGATTATCTAAAAATGAATCTTATTCACTAAAATATGAGAAACTTGTGAAGTTAATTTAAAATTCATAAAAACTTGAGAAGCCTATGAAGTTAAATTTAGAGATTCCTTGTTGTATTTTTTTGAACTTTGGTCTTGAAGAAAGAATGGTTGGTAGTTGCGAGCAGATCGAGCCACTGTGGAGGAAGGATGTTAAGTGTTGTGAGAATTGTCCAGGCTACAAAGTGAAGACATGCAAGGAAAAGAAAAAGGATTATCCTTTAAAAGAAGGGATCCAAACCAAGATTTATGCATTCTATGAGGCATTTTGATAATCAGTTTTCTTCATTTACTGTGAAAATTACCTTGGCGTTAACCCTTAACGAATTTGGTCCTTGGATTGTCATTTCTTTACTTCTTGTTTGGAAATTGAGTTTTTTTTTGCAATGAGATATAAGTTTATTTCTTGCTTTTTCAGACCCTTGCAATTGTTGGAGTTACTTCACACACACCTATGATTTCTTTTTCCTAAGGTTTTTATTTGTTTATTAGTCATTATCCAGTCTCCTATATTTTAGGAGAGAATATTCCACCTGGAGAATATTCTCTTTCAGTTCACACTTCAGTTTGACTAGTTGAGTTGAGTTTAGATGGTGCATTGAGATCATTAGCATGCAACATTGGGATAATCACCATGCTAATGCAACTTTGCCTTGGTATCATCACCAAAGTGGAGCATTAGCCTTGATTCCTTGAGTTAACTCCTCACTACTTTCTGTTCAGTCAGTTAACTGAAGACTAGTTGACTAGTTAACTCAACTAGGTGGCAATTCACTCCTGTAACTGTCTGAGAGACTAGAATAGGTGGCAGTTCACTCCCGTAATTGTTGGTGTGTGTCCAAATCACTCTAGACCACCACTATGGCGACTTGGTTCACCTCAAGTCAAACTTATTGAGTTATACAAAGTATATAATGTGTAAATTATTCATTATTCACAACGGTTAATGAGAATTTTTTCCATTCTTTCTCTCCTTCTTCTTCTTTTTCCAATTCTCTCTGCAAATGTGTGTATCATTGTTTAGATAGATCTATTATGTGCAGGTCAACACATTTACATGGTATCAGAGCCGACGGACTGCTAAGCAAAAGCTACACCAAAAATTTTTGCAGGTACAAAAGATTGAAGACAGCGAAAAGATGGAATTCAAAAAAGAATTCATTCTTACACCTTACAACTATTTTCCATGGAAGGAGAAAAAGCCATACATCTCTGATCTAGAGGGTTGTATAGGTTAACCATGAATACATATACATAACCGACATCAGCCATAGAAAAATCCATTTACTTAAATCGCACGGATGAGGCACTCGGAACAATTTGCAGTCTTATTTCTCTCGATCTCCTTTTTCATATATATTCCTGTAAGACTCCCAATGAAGCCTGGACCATATTGGAAGGGCTCTTTGGAAAATAAGATGAGATGAGGGGACACATGCTGGAGGTTGAGCTACTCACATTGGATCCAAAAAGCTTCGAGAATATCCAAGATTTCTTTACAAAATTCAAGGATTTATTGTCGCAACTCAAAGCTTGCGGGGTTGATAAATCGAAGGAGGAGAAACAAATGGTTCTCACCATTCTATCCAAAATTGGACCTAAATTCTTTGTATTCGTATCCACATTCCATATTGTCAGATTCGCCTCTGGAGCCACCTGGAAGATGCCTTCTCTTGAGGACTTTATCGAATCCTTGACACAAGAGCAAACCAAGCTCATCAACATGGGCGAAATCAAAGGCCCAAGGGTGCATGCACTCACTGTGCATGATGGAATCCACAAATATCATAAATCTAAAGATAAATATAAGTGGAAATATCATGCACATACGAAGAAGGAAGGGTACACAAAACCCTTCATCGATGCCTCCGGATCCAAAGGAGAAAAGGGAAGAAAAGGAGAGAAATGCACATACTGTCACAAAGGATTCCATTTGGAATCTGCATGCATGCAAAAACAAATAGATCTGATGTCTCAGATACTTCGGCAAAACAACCTTGGAGATCGCATCCCCGAGGGTGTAAAGAAGAAGCCAGAAGATCTGAATTCCAAGAAAGGCAATTCTAGCCATGCCTTGATTGCAATCAACTCCTCTCCCGATGCTTGGATCGTAGATTCAAGAGCATCACATCACATGGTTGCCTCAAAAGAAATCTATTATTCTTTGGATGCATGCAAAGGTCCTCCTATTCTGATGGGGGACAACTCTTCTGTCAAAGTCACTAGCAAAGGAAGGATTGAACTCACCAACGGAAGCTTCGAGAATGTGTTGCATGTTCCCAAGCTTTATGTCAACCTTCTCTCTATGTATCAAATGACGAATTCCGGCACCGAAAATAAATTCGTATTCACACCAAATGTTGTGGACATCTACGACATGCAAACCAACTCCAAGGTTGCTACCGGTGAGGTAAATCATCATTCTAGATTGTATACATTTTTTGAATTCATTGAACCTGATTCTGCTTTACTGCTTACTCATGCTGATGAAAGTAGTAGGATATGGCATGAAAGGTTTGGACATTTGAATTTCAGATACATGCAACAACTTAGCAAGCACAGATTAGTTGATGGTCTACCAGACATCCATTTCTCCAAGGGAGTATGTGAGGGATGTGTTCTCGGAAAATACCCTCAAGAGAAATTCAACAAGGGAAAGTCTCAGCGAGCTTCTGCACCTTTAGATCTAATCCACAGTGACCTCATGGGTCCTTTTCCACATCCATCAATCAATAAAGTGAGGTTTGTTCTCATTTTTGTTGACGATTTCTCACATTTTACATGGATCTACTTTCTCAGGCAAAAATCCGAGGTCTTTCAACACCTTAAAGATTTCAAAGCTTTGGTTGAGACACATTCTGGAAAGAATATCAAAGTCCTCCGAACTGATAATGGGGGAGAGTATGTGAATCATGAGATCCACAATCTTTGCCATGAGGCAGGGATTCAGTTGCAGCATACAGTTCCCTACACTCCTACACTCCGCAGCAAAATGGAGTTGTTGAGTGGAAAAAATCAATCTCTAAAGGACATGGCATCTTGCATGTTGCATGCAAAGTCACTACCACAGAGACTATGGGCCGAAGCACTTAACTGTGCAACATACATCCAAAACAGATCTCCTCATAGATCTGTCAAGGATAAGACCCCCTACGAGGCTTGGAGCGGCCTCAAACCGGAAGTGACCCACTTTCACATTTTTGGTTCTCGTGCATGGGCCTGCATTCCCTCTGAAAAGAGGAAGGCACTTGATCCACAGAGCACTAAGTGCATTTTTGTTGGATACCCCGACGGTGTGAAGGGATATCAGGTTATTGATCTTTCCTTGGACCGGCTCATCATTGAGTGTAGTGTCCAATTTGAGGAAAGTGTCTCGCAAGTACCTCAACAACCGCATGCAGACACCTTCACTCTTCCACCTGTCTGAGATGATGAGCATGCACATGCTGAATCTTCTTCAGATGAGAGTTATGATTCATAGGACTCAAAGGATTCAAATTCAGATTTAGAGTCAGTATAGTTAGATGCAGATTCAGAGCATCCAGATGTAGTTGCAGAGCCAGAGTGAAATATTCTAAGTTGTAAAAGTGGGAAAAACTCCTTTAGTTTGGTGTTGGACTTTCGTCAAACACTTTGCAAACTTCTGTAATCGATGGTTGTAGGTGAAATTTGAATGGACTGCAGTAGTTTTCTTGGTTTTGCGGGTTGTTTTATTGGTTTTATAACCCCTTATACCTCCCCAATAAGATGCATAAAATGTTGTTGACATTTAAGCAAAACCCATAAAATAATAATGAAAACATTCACATTCAATTGGACAAAATTATGAACTCTGGCTGCTAATTTATTGAATAATAATGTTGCACTAATGACAGTCAAAATTGAGGTTGTAGTACCTCCCAATGATGGAAAAAATGTCTTCTATAGAGATCTAGAGCCTCCCTTCATACACAGCCAAGAGGAAAACACCATCAAATTTCCCCACGCGCTAATTAGAGTAGGCGACTTAGGTGATTATTGTCATGCTAACAGATTTGAGTGATATGGAAGCTCCCACTCAAGGATACGCCCCTCTATGTGTAAGATTCAGTCCAAGAGGAGAAGTCGACCAGTAGCAAAGAGGAATCGTCCAGTAGCAACCTCTCCTTGACACCCCACGCATTAAATAAAGCACACGCAGCCCTATGGAAGAAGGAACATGGCCAGCACAAGGGGAACACGCAACCACAAGAGTATTGACCAAGAGGGATCACAATTGAAGGTCCACGCTCCAGCAAAAATAGCCACGTCTTGGGAGGTGAATGACTCAGCTTCAATGGAAAACACACAGCCACTAATGGAGAATGTGCCCAGCACAAAGGAGACGCCCCCACCCTTCACACGTGCTAAAGAAAAACGCCCTTCTCTATCCAAATCTGAAGATGAAGTTCCTCTCTGATGAATCTACCCAAATGACAATGCCAATACCTGCAAATGAGAAGCCTGAATGGCTTCTCCAATGTCACGGCTAGGGCAGATGGTTTCACTGACGAATCCGAGCACCAGAATGGGTTTCCAGCTGAAACCCTCGCTAGCTCTTCGAGCTTCTCTCCAAAACTCAATTTTTGAAATGAATAGTCAATAATGCCTTTTCCAAATCTCATCCGTCCTTTTACTCTTCCCCTTTTCTTTTTCTCCATTAATATTTTCATTTAATTAATATTTGGAGAGAAATACCCTCAAAGAGGAGTTTAATATTAATAAACTCACTTTTCCTAAGTTTTCACTTTACAATTCGAAAGTGACTTTACCAATATCATTTCCCTAACTCATTCGTCTAATGGTTTACGGGAAACTGGGTAAACCACCACGATGTTCTGACTGTCTAGGAAAAATGGGACATTACAGTCCTCCCTGACCAAATTTGCTTGTCCTCAAACAACTTCAAACCTGGAAACTGTAACACCTGCTCGTTTTCCCAAGTGGCATCCTCCACAGGTAGATCCTTCCATTTCACCAAAAATTCTTTGACCACCCTGTTATGGAGCTTCCTCTCCCGTACCTGTAAAATCTCTTCGGGGCTCATGGCCAACCACCCCTCGTCATCCAAAGGGGGTAACTCATGTGAGTCAACCACCTGTTTTCCTATTACCTGCTTAAGGCAGGATACATGAAACACATTGTGAATCTTGCTCCCCTCAGGTAGCTCTAGTTCATATGCAACCTGCCCCACCTTCCGAGTTATCCTGTAAGGCCCATAGTAGCGAGGTTTGAGCTTGTCGGCCCCCTTCTGCTTCAACGAAGATTGTCGGTATGTTTGTAGTCGCAGGAACACTAAATATCCCACCTCGAACGAGCGCTCAGTTATGTGCCTGTCTGCATACATCTTCTGCTGATTCTGGGCCACCCTCATGTTCTCCTTCAATGCTCTTAGAATATCCTAGTTGTCATGTATCCAATCCCTGGCCTTCGGTGCCCTATTGTCACCGAATACAACATCTGCAAAAGTCATGGCCTCGTAGTCGTAGAGTGCCCGAAAAGGGGTCATGCCAATGGACATGTGATGGGTGGTTGTAATAGTACTCCCCCGGGTGTTACCGCTTCACCCAAGCTCTCTGCTGCCCAGAAATGTAGTTCTGCAAATAACCTTCCACCCATTTGTGCATGATCTCTGTCTATCCGTCAGTCTACGGGTGGTAACTAGTACTCAGTGTCAACTTGGTACCTACCAACCTGAAAATCTCCTGCCAAAAACCTCCCATGAACCTGTTGTCTCTATCACTGACGATGGTTTTGGGCAACCCATGCAAACGGAAAATCTCTCTGAAAAATAGCTCGGCCACCTGTGTTGCTGAGTAGTCTAAAGGAATATCCAAGAAGTGGGAACACTTGGTGAGTCTATCCACCACGACATAAATGCAATCCTTCCCCTGCACCCTGGGTAACCCGGTGATGAAATCCATGGAGATGCTTTCCCATTTCTGACCTGGAATGGGCAATGGCTGTAATAATTCGACCGGATGGGTGTGCTCCACCTTGTTCCGCTGGCAAACTCTGCACTCCTAAACGTGCTTCAGTATGTCTCCCTTAAGATTATTCCAAGTGAACCTCTCCCGTACTTGCCTATAAGTCTTCAGGAACCCCTGGTGTCCTGCTAACGGTGAGTCATG
Source organism: Picea engelmannii (assembly GCA_009831015.1). Lineage (NCBI taxonomy): Eukaryota > Viridiplantae > Streptophyta > Pinopsida > Pinales > Pinaceae > Picea > Picea engelmannii. The sequence continues at coordinate 44,854 of ML783516.1, forward strand.
GGTTGCCTGCATGATCTTCTGCCTGATGTGTGAACCTGTAACCAAATAGATTCGGTCTTTGTAGTAGACGAAATCATTCACCACTCTGTACTTGTCATCTGTAACCTGTCCATCCAAGACCTCGCAAGAAAAATTGTTCTTGGAATACTCTACCAGTAGAAGACTCTTCCAGTCTTCCGATATGTCCATCAAAGATAGAGTAGGGGGCATCCTAGAAAGAGCGTCGGCTACCACATTGTTCTTCCCCTTCACGTACTCAATCTCAAAATCGTAGGCCTGGATCTTACTCACCCACTTATGTTTTCTGTCATTCAGTTCCTTCTGCTCCAAGAAGAATCGGAGGCGGTTGTGATCCATCTTGACCTTGAACCTATTGCCCACTAAATAGTTCTGAAATTTGGCCAATGCATGCATGATGGCCAACATCTCTTTATCATAAATAGAGTAGAGCTTCTCATAATCTCTAAGCTTCCAACTCTCGAAAGCTATGGGATGATTCCTCTGCATAAGCACGGCTCCAATACCCACTCCTGATGCATCACACTCCAACACGAAGGGTTGGGTAAAGTCCGAAAAAGCTAAGACCGAACACGAACTCATGATGTCCTTCATCCTGTCGAAGACCCCCTGTGCCTCATATGTCCACTCAAAGGCCCCCTTCCCTGTCAAATCTGTCAGTGGGGCTGTCAACTAAGAAAAACGCTTCACATACCTCCGGTAGTAAGTGCATAAGCCCATGAAGCTCTTTAACTCTGTAGTGTTCCTCGGTGGAGGCCAATCACGAATCGCTTGGATCTTATCCCAGTGTACCTGCACTCCCTGAGCTCCAATCACATGCCCCAAATAGAGCATCTCTATCAACCCAAACTCACATTTGGACAACTTCGCATACAACTCCTGTTTGTCCAATATGCCCATCACCTCATCTAGATGTTGGAGGTGTTCCTCCCAAGTGCGGTTGTAGACCAAAATGTCATCAAAAAAAACCAACAAATACTTCCTGAGTTGCTTGCTAAATGTGTGGTTCATGCAGGACTGGAACATGGCCGGGGCGTTGGTTAGCCCAAAAGGCATCACCAAGAACTCATAGTGCCCATAGTGGCACCTGAAGGCTGTATTGTACTCATCCCCCTCTCGCATCCTGATCTGATGATAGCCCGACCGTAGATCAATCTTCGAAAAGTATTTGGCCCCTCTCAACTCATCCATCAACTCATCAATCTGGGGTATAGGGTACCTGTTCTTGATGATCCTCTTGTTGAGGGCTCGGTAATCAATGCACATTTTGAGGGTCTCATCCTTCTTATTTACCAGCACTACGGAAGAAGCGAAAGGACTCGAACTCGGTCTGACGTGGCCCATCGCCAGTAGCTCCTTGATGGTCTTTTCGATCTCATCCTTATAGGCCTTGGGGTGCCTATACGGGGTGGTAATCACTGCTCTTGTACCCTCCTCTAACTCGATGGTGTGCTCAAAGCCCCTGTCTGGAGGCCTACCTGGAGGTATATCACCAAAGACCTTCCGGTGCTTCTTAAGCAAGGCCTTTATCTCTCTCAGAAAATTGGGCTCCCCGCCCTTAGGCTTCTGCACTGAAATCTGAAACTCTGCAACCCATGCAATATCGTCCTGTCTCATCACTGCCTCCATCTTCTTTACGGTCACTACCTTGGGAGGGTAAGTGTTCATGCCTCTCAAAACCACTCTCTTGCCATCATGTCCCTGGAAATCCATCTCCATAGTCTGGTAGTTAGTGGAGTACTTCCCTAGGGAGTATAGCCACTAAACTCCCAATACCACATTGGTGTCAGGCACCTTCACCACAAAGAAGTCATCGGTAATGGTGTAGTTCCCTAGGCTCAATGTCATCCGTGGGACGTATCTGGTACAGTTTAGGGTGTTCTCCCCCGGTATGATCATTGAAAATCCCTCAAAGGCTTTGGTGGTAATGCCCTTCCTCTCTACCAATGAAGCATCGATAAAATTGTGGGATGCCCCACCATCCACCAACACCGTCACTATGTGTCCCTGTACTCCTCCCCTCATCCTGAAGGTATGAAACCTGGGGATCCCTGAGAGTGATGCTATAGTCCCCTAATTCTCCATCGATGCCTACTCTGCCTCTGCCATCGGTGGGTCCTCCTCCTGTCCCTGTTCTCCTGTCTCCTCATCCTCCCCGCTATCTGAGAATACCTCTATGTAGTGTGCCTTGGCCTTGCCTACACACCTATGACCTAGTACCCATGGTTCCTGGCAACTGAAACACAACTTCTTCCCCCTTAGATCCTGCCTGGTAGCATCATCCATCATGTTCCTGCCTGTCTAATCCCTCTGTGGTTGTCCTGCCTAGTCTCTCTATTGTTGTCCTACACCATCCCTCTGTGGTGGTCCCCTGTCATTGAACTTTGTGGGGAACTTCGGTCTCGGGGTGAACTTAGGCTTGGGTACTGACTCTTGTAGGTCTCTAGCCCTACTAACTGCATCCTGTAGCGAAGTAGGCTTGTAAGCCTTCACCCATCCTTGAAGTGGCTTGGTTAGCCCCTCTGTGAACAGCATCACCAATCGGGCCTCGGAGATATCGGTGACCATCACTGATATCCTCTGGAAATATGATATAAAGACCTCTGCCGAACCAGTTTGTTTCAACTGTGCCAAGTCTCTGAAGGACAACTCGAGATCTCTCCTATAAAATCTATGCACCAGTCTCCCTATAAACTCAGCATAGGTGAAAATATGGGCATGTCCCAGAGTGGACATCCTATGGTACCACCAGTCCTGTGCCTCACCCTCCAAGTGCAATGTTGCCAACTTAATGGCATCGGTCTCTGCCATGGGGTTCAGCTGGAAGTAGGTGTCAAGCTTCTGCACCCAAGCTCGTGCAGTGCACTTCGACGTCCCATCGAAGTATGGTAAAGTGAGCTTGCCCACTGTGCACTGTAACTCATAGTTCTGCGTGGGACCCCTGTTGAAGAACCTCGGCCTATTTCTCCCCTTGAAGCTACAAAACTCGGAAAAAGTCATAGCTTCTCTCAAATCTGCATCCATGGCCTTATACTCCTGGAAATAAGTTGCTAATGGTTCGTCCTGCTCTACCTGCCCTCCTGTACCTGTCTCTAGTGGTCCTAAGAACTTTGGCATGGTAGACCTAGGAATCTCACTGTAGTTGTGAGGGCGGTTCTGAGGGTTGGTCCTGGAAGTGATCACCTCAATATGAGGTTTGTGTGTGTTTCCCCCTTCTTCCATCTACCCTCTCTTGCTGCTCTCCCCCCTTTCTTCACCATGCTTACTCCCTAGAGCATAACCTGTGATTCTTCCCATGAACTCTCGGGTCTCTCTCTGGCCCTCTGCAATATCTTGTAAGGATTTCATAAGCCCTTTGATCAAACCATCCTCTCTGTCCTCTGTCAGATTTGCATTTTTCCCTGGAGTGTCCTCCATTTCTTCTTCTCTGCCCTCTAAGCTCCTATACCTCTTGTGCCTATAAGTGATGTTCTACTGCCCTTCCTCAGTCATTAATGTCACCCACAGCTGGCGAGGATCATGCTCTGATACCACTGAAATATTCTAAGTTGTAAAAGTGGGAAAAACTCCTTTAGTTTGGTGTTGGCTGTAGGTGAAATTTGAATGAACTGCAGTAGTTTTCTTGGTTTTGCAGGCTATTTTATTGTTTTTCCAACCCCTTATACCTCCCCAATAAGATGCATAACATGTTGTTGACATTTAAGGAAAACCCATAAAATAATAATGAAAACATTCACATTCAATTGGACAAAATTACGAACTCTGGCTATTAATTTATTGAATAATAATGCTACACTAATGACAATCAAAATTGAGGTTGTAGTACCTCTCAATGATGGACAAAATGTCTGCTATAGAGATCTGGAGCCTCCCTTCATACACAGCCAAGAGGAAAACACCATCAAACTGCCCCACGAGCTGATTAGAGTAGGCGACTTAGGTGATTATTGT
>ML783516.1:64539-110942 GCA_009831015.1 Picea engelmannii
CATTTTGTATATAGTGTTGTGACACCGGTATTGTACCTATAGGAGTGAGATGGTCACTTACCTACGGATGTTGTACTTGATGTACTATTTTTTGTAAACATTGATGGCACATTGACTGATATATATATATATATGGATATACATTTTTGGATCTCTGTAATGTTCATAGGTGATGATGTTTTTTGGTTATAATGTCTAATTTATATGCTGTGAAATAATTTTGATGAGTTATGTATGTGTAGTGGTACCTTCATGGGATAAATGCCAATCTAACACTAGGTTAGCCATATTATCTATTATTTTATTGTATTGTCTTGGAATATGTGTAAATGTGATTGAATCAAAATGTCAAGATAAAAGTCTAACTTGCAAGTATTTGTGGAAGAGGCAAGGATCATGGACACGGTACACATTGTTGAGCCGAAGGACAACAAGCTGAGAATCAAGTAGGACACTAAGGTGACGGATACGATGGTGACTGGCCTCGGTGAGGAGGACAATGATGGTTGTGTACTCTTCTTCGTTGTTGGTTGTTGAGCCTAAAGATATGTTGTTGGAGTGAAGCAGTTCATGTGAGGGGGTATAGAGGGCCCAAGCGGTCGAAGTGAGATTGTGTGTCCGCCGGCTAGCTCCTTCAGCGTAACTGATGTAGTAGGAGGAGGCATTTGTCAATAAAACATATGGTAGATTAGACGCAAGGCATGGAAAAAAGAAGATTAAAAACTCTACAAAAAGCGTACAAAAAGAAAAATCCTAGGGTATAATGGCTACACTCATGTGTAAAAAAAAATTAAGTACAACCTATTGATGGGTTCTTTGAGAGGGTGACCTTCGGGAGAGGCCAGAATGTATGCACCTTTAGTGAAGCAATGTTGGATGATGTAAGGTCCATGCCATAATGACTCGAATTTTCCATGGCTGAGGAGATCGTGAGCTATATCGTAAGCAAGGACGAGGTCACCTTCGTTGAATGAGCGAAGGTTGACATGGCGGTCAAAGGTGGCCTTCAACCATTTTTTACTACCTCATTGTTCTATGACGAAGACCGATGGTCTTCATCCAGTGACTCTAAGTTTAGAAAACGCTGCTCCATTGGAGCAGTGTTGGGTAAGAGCTCAATAGTGGTGCGTAAGGTGGGAATTTCGCATTCAATGGGGAGAGTGGCCTCGACCCCATGGACTAGATGAAATGGTGTGAAGCCAGTGGCGGTTTTAACTATTGTGCGATAAGCCCATAGTGCGGAAAACAACATGTGATGCCAATTGGTCTGATGTTTGTTAACCGTGTGTTGCAACATGGTTTTGAGGACCTTGTTGACTGCCTCTACCTGTCCGTTGGACTGAGAGTAGTATGGGGAGGTGAACTCGTGGGAGAATCCTAACCTAGATGAAAGTTCAACAAGAATTTCATTCTCGAAATGTTTCCCGTGATCAAAGACTAGTTGTAGTGGTACTCCAAAATGGGAGATGACATGGTTAAAGAAAAAATGCGTTGCAGTGTTAGCGGTGTTGTTGAAGGTAGGCATGGCTTCGACCCACTTGGTGAAGTAATCGACTGCAATGACGATGTATTTGTGTCCATTTCTAGATGGAGGGTTGCAAGTCATGAAGTCTATGCCCCATTTGCAAAAGGGGTCGACAGTAATGACTAGGTGGAGAAGAGCGGGTGGTGATCTTGCTTTTTTGGCATATAGCTGACAAAGTCATAGTGCTTCACAGCATGGATGCAATCGTGAAACAATGTGGGACAAAAGTAGCCTGCTCGAATGATTTTCTAGGCAGTGGACATCCCTGAGAGGTGGCCACCACAGGCACCGCTATGGCAGTCATCTAAGACTCTATCGGCTTCGTCGATAGTCAAACATTGACGAAGTATGGTGTCGACCCCTCGCCGAAATAAGATACCACCGATAAGAAGGTAGCGGGGGGCCTAGTGTCGAATACATCGATGATTGTCCCTAGAGAGGTGGTTTCTGAACTTCTGTGTTCGGAGGTAGATGAGGAGATCGTCATACCAGGGATCATCTGAGGGGATGTAAAAGAGATGTTCATCGGGAAAGTCTGTATTGACAGGAGAAATCATAGTTTTGGAAGGAAATGTTGTAATGATTTCGGCGAGGATGAGGGATTTCTTTCTCTTGGGTGTTGAAAATTCAAGGTCGTACTCCTGAAGGAGAACGATCCATCGGGCAAATTTGATGGCAACTGAGCAGTATTGCATGGGGTTGGAATCTGCTACGACTTTGGTAGTTTGAAGCAAGATGTAATGACACAGTTTCTAGACTGCAAGGACAAATGCAAGGGTGACTTTCTCTTCGTGATTTTATTTCAAGGGTGGTCCTGAAAGATTTTTACTAATATAGTAAATGACATGCTCACGATCATCATCCCTTAATTGGACGAGAACACCTGCTACGGAGACGACTAAGGCTGATAAGTAGAGGATATAATCGTGGCCATAGTCGGGTGGACTAATCAATGGGGCATTGGAGAGGGATACTTTGAGATCATCAAAAGTGGCTTGATCATGTTCATCCCATTGGAATGGGATATCATGATGTAAGAGGTGAAGGAAACCATGTGCCCGAGTAAAAAGTTAGCTTTGCCTTGTAGGCTCTATAGTTGGCGTAAATTCCGTGGAAGGGGAATTTCTGTGATGGCTTGGACCTTGAGGGGGTCTACTCTGATGGCATGTTGGGAGACGATGAACCCCAAGAGGCATCTAGCGGTGACGCAGAATATGCACTTGAGAGGGTTTAAGCGGATATTGTACTGACGACACCTATGAAAGACAATGCGTAAGTCAGCAAGATGTTGATTGTGTTTCTTGGATCAAGTGGTGAGATCGTCCAAGTAGGAAAGGATAATTTGGGCTAGATCATGAAAGATGTATGTCATGGCACATTGAAAAGTGGCACCGATGTTTTTTAGTCCGAAATGCATGAAACGATATGCAAAAGTACCCAAAGGGGTAGTGAATGTAATTTTGTATTGATCGGCTGGGTGAATCTGAATTTGGTTGTATCCAGAGAAACTATCCATGAAGGAAAAAGCCTCATGGCTAACACAATCATCGATGATTTAGTCGATAAAGGGTGTTGGAAAATTGTCTTTGGGACAGGCATGACTAAGATCACGAAAGTTTGTACAGACGAGGATAGTGCCCTGTTTTTTGTTAACAGGGGCAGGGTTGGAGACCCATGACGTATATGCGATGGGGTAAATGAACCCTGTAGCGCGTAATTTTTCAATCTCGGCTTTGATGGTTTCCACTTTGGATGGGTGTAATGGATGTTGATTTTGTCGTACATGTGTGATATCAGGCCAAGTGTCTATACAATGTTAGATAATAAAGGGATCAAGGCCTCGAATCTCTGTGTATGACCAGGAAAATATGTCCTGGTATTCCTGGAAGAGAGCTTTGTAAGCTATGAGTTATTTAGGAGAGCATGTGACACCTATGGTGATTTCCTCTATCGTTCCAAGTTTGATGGAAATATCGATTTTGACAGTGGGGGAAATGTTGTCCATGTTGCCTTCTTCAAAAGCGTCTCGGGTAGGGATAGGGTTATTAAACCAGTCTATGTGCCCTGATGGGATAAAATATTTTGTTTCGATTGCATGTATGGAGTTTTGGTGAGGAGGCATAAAGGAGTCATGTGAAAGAAAGAGCGCTCGGTGATGGAGCAGATCCCATGGGCAATTGGGGGTAGTTAATTCCTCGAGGATCTCTTTGTCGCAGTGTAACTGTCGAGAATATAGGGGATCTAGGGGAGTAACGTTGGTGATGGTCACCATGTGGTTGTCTTCTGGTAGTGATGATATAGAGGGGATGTCACAAGGAGGTTGCGATGGCTCGCTCGACATAAACCAAATATCAAGATATTGTGGGTTGAAAATGGTAGTCGGGCATAATATTTCTGTGGGGAAATGAATGGGAGAATTGGGGGGATTTGGGGGCAAATCCTCCTCTAGGCTATCGATGAACCATGGAGGAGTGGGAAGTTCCTCAAGCTCAGGGGAGAATATATAAATAATATCAGGAGAGGGAGTAGGGGGAACTACCGACGTCATTAGAGGTGGGGTGATGGGAGGATTGGGAATAAGGGCCAATTGATGACGCCTATACTCAATGATTGTAGGATATTGATATGTGAAGTGATCAAGTGATTCACATAGAGTGAAAAGACATTACATACGTTCATTGATAGAGGTCACGACATAGTGGATGTTAGTGACATGCATGTGAGATGATGCGGGTGGAGGAGGTTCTTGCTGGAAGCTCTGGCAAACTGTCGTTAGCGTCTATCGAAATTGAGGTAATTCCAGGCAATGGTGGGTGTAATGGCCATACTCTGAACAGATGGCACATGTGAATTTGGTTTGCAACCCTTTGCTACCTGTGTTAGGGGACGCGGTGGTAGTACTGGAGGAAGTGACGAGTGGTGTTGGTGCCTGTGGGAGTTGAATTAAATTGCGTAGCTCAGGGAGAGATGGGAACTTATTGGTGGGGTGTCCATATTTCTCGCATAGTGCACAAGGAGGATGAACTCATGGTGGAAGTGGAGTGGCGGGATCTTTCTTCTTTCGTCTACCCCCAACTGTAGCAGTGGTGCTAGCGAGTGGGGGTATGGGTGGGATGGTGGGGGTAAGTATTAGAATCTTCATCAAGATTCCTTCTTTTTGGGGAGGGAGGGATGGTTGAGGGACCATCTCAGGTGGATGTAGATACCATATTGGAATTTCCATCACCATATTGGGGAGGGTAAGTGTTGTAGCTACCTGAAAAGATTGTACACCCGGTGGGGGTAAAAGAAGGGGATCTGAGTAATGTCTTGGGGGACTATCTCCCAAACTAGAATGTGTCCCTAGGGAGTGTGTAATCAAGAACAGGGGGAGTTGGAGGGTTCTCAAGGGATTCCTGAGGAAGGAGCTCTGCGGCTAGTGGGACATCAAATAGTAATGAAGCCTCTGTGGGAGGAAGGGTATCTCCAGTTGTTGTTCCATTAGATGAGATGACACATACTTGTTCTAAAATATGTATGAGTAGAGGTGCTCCATGGTATGTCCCTAGAAAGGATGGGTCTTTGAAAATTCTGGGACCCATCTCGATGAGTGGGTAGGTCTCGGGATTAGTGTGAACAAAGGGTAGGATATTATCGATGTTGGAGGAAGGGTTGGGCTCATAATGTGACACTTGGTCAATAGTGACGATCTTCCCATTGTCGGGGAACATCATTGTGTGAAAAACGAAAGAGGCCACAGCCTTCATCACATACATGTAGCTATGCCCAAACAAAATGTTGTAATCGAGCAGAGCGTCGATAAATTCAATGTCAATGAGGATAGTTTTTCCCCTGAGTTCAATGGTGACATTTTGAAAGAGCCCTTCAGGAGAGGATGGTCATCCATCATAATCTCTCAGAGTGATGGTTGATGGTATGAGCTCAGGGGAACCCAGTTTCTGCCATACGGTTTTTGACATGATGCATGTGGATGCACCTTCATCATGATGCAGCGATGAACTGTGATGTTTCATATTTTAATGAGGATCTGGAAAGATACCAAAGCGAGGAGATGGGGTTCCCCACTATCAAGATCAAAGGTGATGAGTCTTGTGTCAGCAGGGTCGACTGCCCCCAGGGCAGAAAGTAATGATTTCCGCTGAGTGGGAAAGGTTTGAAGGAATTCTAAGACTGACATGGCGACATGAGACTGTGCCAAATCATCGTCTAGGCTGTAATTGTGGGCCACCCTAGCCTGAGGGTTTTTGACATTCCTTCGCAATGGAATGTGAGGAATACGAAGGGGTGTTTTAATATTAGGGCACATAATCATTAAAGGTGGTCCAGTTGTGACTGGGGATGCTTCCGAGGTGGTGGGAGAAGATTCAGAGGGGGTGCTATATTGACAACTGTGTGTTTGTAGACGAACTTCTTCTTCACTAGTGAGGAGGATAGTGTGATCGGTAGGAGTGCCTAGGTTGGGATACTGTCCCATCTATGGTGGGGAAGGATGCATCTCCTATTGGGTGTTCATCACCCCTTTGTGTGGAATGGAGTTTTGTAGCACGGCAAGGGGTGGTTGATGTACATATTGTTGTGGGGCCTATTGGGGGGTAGGCGGTGCTAGGGGAGGTGGTCCATTTCCGGATTCTTTCATCCATTTAAAGTCAGCGATTTGGGGGAAATAGTGAGTATAATGGCCATACTCACTGAAAAGGTCACAAGGGAAGTTTCTCTGAAGATTTTTGTTGTTCTTCCCTTGGAGTTTGTTTTTATTCCCCTCAGGGGTTCTGTTTCCCTTGATTCTGGTTGCCCCTGGTGGGTTGGTTATGTTGGGGGTGATTCCCTCCTGGTCCTGGGTTATTATTGTTTTGGTTTTTTCCTTTCTTTTTGGCATTGTTTGACTAATGGGTTAGATTTTTTGTATTCAACTGTTCAAAATTTTGATATTGCTAAATGGGAGAGGGCTGAACAAAGTTAACCCCAGCATGTGGTTATCCTTGTGGAGAAGCAATGGGTTGGGGAGGACTAGGAAATGGGAAGTACAGATTGTGTTGTGGTAATGATCTGTAGGGTACATAGGAAGGCGTGGTGCTTTCACTAGTTCTTAGGGTGTAAGAATAGCTAAAGTTATTTCCAGAACTAGGTTGAACAACTGGGAGTGTCATGGGGGTCAACGTGGGTCCACTTATGGGTGGAAGGAGGGGGGNTGGTTGTTGATAGGGGGGAGGAAGATAGTAAGGGAGTCCTCCATGTACTAGCAGATATTGAGGTGTTCCATACATAGGTGTTTGTTGGAGGTGTGGGTTGTGGTGTGCAGTGGTACCAATCAATCCATCCGCGGAGTGAGACATCCCAAGTTTGTCCTAGTCGAATGGCACAGGTGTCGGGGTGTCAGGTAGTACCGTATATAAGTATCCTGACTATGAATAAATGAGCTCAAACTGTTGAGCCTTGCTAATGGCTTCTTCTTTAGACTGAGGGAAGGTGGTGGCCACGTCTTTGGCAAGGAGGGAAACAAGGGATTTGAGAAACCAATTAAGGCATTGTTGCTTGGTGTCTTCTTATTTACATAGACTACGTCGACGATGTCATTCGTGAATGTGGTCAACGATGTGTGTAGCGGAGGTTTGTTTAAACTCTGAGAGGAGTTTGAGACCATTTTCATGATGAATAGGTAGTTGAAAGAAGGTAAAAAATACTCTGGCCAAAGATTCAAAGGTCACATGGGACCCAGATTTTTCTTCTACATACCACTTGGTTGATGGGCCAGTGAGTGTGCATTGGAATAACCTCAACCAAACAGAGTCATCCATGATGCTATTTGAAGAGCACCTTAAATGGAAGTTCATGATATGGTTGGCTAGGTTGTCTCCCACTTTTCCTTCAAACTTGGGAATGTCTGAAGGGATTTTGGTAGGCATTGCAGGCCATGTGGGGCCATGCAATATAGGATCATTGGTGAGCTTATTCAGATCTAGTATGTTGAGGGAAACCAAGTATGGCATATGAGGTGGTGGGGAAGGATTAATTCCCATCATGGTAGGAATTTTTTGTGTACTTGGCCCCTGAGGAGGTTTATTTCCAACCATGGTGTGAGTGATTTGTGTACCTGACCCATGAGGGGGGTTAGGTGGGGTTGTACTTCCCCATTGGGAAGAAGTTTGGCCCCCGCTTCCATGTAAAGGAGAGCGAGTGGATGGTTGACCTTGGGAAGTGGACCCAAGTAAAGTGGAACCAAGAAAAGTGGATCCCAAGATAGTATCACTCACATGGGTGTGAGAAGGTGGAGCCAATGAGTTGGAAAGACTAGGAACTCCCCCTAGAATAGGAGGGAGATTTAGCAAGCATCCGGAATGATGGGGATGATGTGGGTCCCCTATGATGTCCGACTAGAAAAGTGGATGTGTGAAAAATGATGATGAGAGAAATAAATGAACAAGAGTAATCACAATATATCGCACAATCATATGTAATCACAAGAGAATCATACATAAATCAATAAAGAAGCATACATGTGGATAGATGGATTTTGTCCATGTGAGAGAACAAAGAAAAAAAATGCTAGTCTCCTAAGAGACGTAACATCCTTCCTCTCAATTAGTACTGGACCTTCCAATAGCACTCAACAATGGGGTCTGAAGCCACCAGAAGAGGAACTAGTGAAGGATGAGACAATCATTTATAATGAGGGGTAGAGTGTGCATATCCCAAAAGAGCTGGAGATATTTCCCAATAGCCACACAAAATCTGATCAAGGTCAAATTCCAGCCCACAATTGCCACCTAGGTAGATGTCCTAAAATTTGGTCACTATGTACCTCGGTCAAAGTGCGGCATTTAGATTTTTGGCCTAAGAAATGGGTCACAGGCTAGATCCCATCCAAGAGGTGAGTGCCTCAAGGGGGGATGCACAGAACAATCAGACCTCAGCCTTCAACCCTTCACGGGTATGTCCCCGCCTTAGGGTGTAGGAACACTTGACTTGGAGTATTTAAAGTTCCCTATTTGACAACTTCTATTGTTTGAAGATGTGAGAACCAGATAACGAGGAGTTATTTGGATGCCTATCCCCGAGATCCTACCTAGACTAAAAAAATTGTTTTAGCACCTCTTGTGGAGGAAAACTTGGTTAGTTTTTATAAAAAAATTAGATGTGGTTGTTTTGAGATATTGGGGGTGTGAACCAATATCGTTGAAATTAAATGGGAGTGGATAGTTTCATCAAGAAAAGGGTGGGGCATTTCAGAATCCATTTGGAGGAAACTTACTTCAACCTCCATGTTTTGAGATGAAAACTATGTGGGTGAGTAGTGACTTTGAGTGTGAACAAGTGAAAGTGTGCCAAATTTTTAATAAGTTAGGTGTCACCTTGTTGCATTTGGACTTCGTGTGGTCCTTACACATCTTGATTACCTAAGTTACTAAATGCCATTGGTACAACCTTGTGGAATTTTAAAGTCCCTAAGAAACTAGCATTTGAACATGTGGGTCCTTACCAATCCTTTGACTCCCTAGTGTGATTTAATCTAAGAAAGCTTCAAAAATTATACTAGATTGTGGACATGTGGGCATGTATGGGCCCGTTACAAAATCTTTAAACTTCCCTAATGATTTAATCTAAGAAAATAACTTCAAAAACTATCCTATCTTTGTAGCATGTGGGTATGTATGGGCCCTTACAAATTTAAGATGTGTTTGAAAAGAAACTAAGAGGAGTCCCGAGGGGGCTGTTGTCCTCTCCTAAAGATTGTCTTTAAGGGAGATGAAATTTTCCCTCAATCACTTTTCTGATTCTCAAGATCGCTTTATGGCATGAGAGAAGAGCATACTCAAAGATTGACGTTCAATTTCTGGTCCTAATGCAAGTAGTTATATTGGTGATGTAGGATGATTCCAATGTATCTTTAATCAAAGCAAGCCATCCATGTGGAAAATTGAATGCAAAAAGAGGATAAATATGAATTTTAACCTCCTAAGTGCCTATGTTTTGACTAACCCTTCATGTGGAGAGGCAATCTAAGTGTGGTGCATATTACAATCTGCATAGAATTAAACTTAAGAAGGCTATGGACCTCCAACAAATCACAACAACCCTTACAATGTACAAATTTATAGACAAATGCACGGGTCACAGAGTAGACAGAGGCGCATTGGGTGCCAATGCGCAAATGGAAAATGACCTTTTAGTGCATTGCACGGAATGTGCTAAGAAACACAGTGGGTTTGGCACATGTGCTCAGAAGACGCGACTGTGGGTTAAAAAAACCACGCACTTTTTGTTACACGGCCATGAAAGAAATTTCAGATGAAATTCTCTCAACTCAACTATGAATTTAGCTTTTTGCAGGCATGCATGGGTCGGTTATGGTTTCTGCAAGTTAAATAAACCAAAAATAAGTGCTCAAACAACCCAAACGTGGAGGAAATTGATACCTATCCCCAGTGGAGTCGCCAATTTGTTGCGTCCCTTTCGTCACCTAAATGAGAAAAATAATGACGCTTACAAGTCCAATTGGGTTAGCTGGACAAGACAATAGTGAATGCAAGAGTTAAAAACATCAAGCATAAGAAATAAACAAAGAACTATGCTAATAACAATAAAAGAAACTAAACTAGAGTGCATAATGGAAATAGAACAAAAATTAAACAACATGCATGCCACCAATGGATAAGTTGTATTAGTGGGAAAACACCAAAGATAAAGGGAGGCTTATGGGTCCCCTCTTCCTCCAAGGAAGGGCTCTTGAACCCCCAATGATTGAGCTCTTCTTACAAGTAACAAACTAAAAGGAAATGGTGAAGAAATCCAAAGCCCATCCACTCAAGAGGTGATGTGAATGGCTAAATTAAATGGTGCTTGTATGCTCTTGATGAGAAAAGAGGATTCTCCAAGAGAATATAGGCAGCATAACAATACAAATGAATTCCTTGAAAATATATTTCACCCATGGCCTCTTTTTATAGCAAAGCTTTGAGGCATTATTCAACCAGTCTTTAGTGTGAATAAGGGGCTCTTTAGGGCACCCTTAGGTCTTTGACCAACCCCCCACTCAAATTCAACTCGGATTTGGGTATCAAATCGACTTGGGAGATGAACCAGAAGTGGGTGGAAGGCTGGCCAAAATCATAAATGCACCATTCTGAGGTGTGCGTGGCTTTTTTCATCCACAATCATGCATCGGGCACATATGCACTTTTCCATCATTATTCAACTGTCACACGTGGGCGCGTTGCCTTTGTATTTTTAGTGCATGCTGATTTTTTAACCATTTGTATAGTTTTGTGCCCTTTGGAAATGAATTTTTTGGGCCATGGGTGAACTAATGAATGTTTGAAGATGTTGGATTCCTGTAACCATTTGTGCACGAAATTCCATTGATAACAGTATGAATGATGTTTATTTTAAAAATCTATTATTTAGGAGGGTTCCAAAAACTTTAAACTTTATTATTTAGGAGGGTTCCCAAAAATTTTAATGGATGTACTTATCATCTTATGTATGGAATCAATGTGAATGAGTTTGCCTAGATATGGTAACATTTACTTATTGCATACTTTGGATTCATATTATGTTATTTTTATGTTGATGAAGGGAAAGCATATTTTAAAATTTTGTCCTTCCCTTCCTTTGGTCATATTTTTTAACATTAAATTTGGATCTAATTAATGATGTGAATTCATAAACATTAAATTTGGATCTAATTATTAATGATGTGAATTCATAATGGTATAGTGTGGATACAAATGTTAAATACATGCTTCTGACATTACTTTTGTATGTATGCCTATGTGTGAGTTTATAGAGTTGTGAAGTGATGCAGATTGTAATTATCAACATTGGAGATGCAAAGATTGTCCTTTGGAAGAAAAATAAGCACGATACACCATAGTCGACCGATCCTCTTCTCTTAAAGACTGGAAAGACCAAAAATCTTACTCCCACAGGAGAGGAGACCCATCCAAGGTGGATCACTTTATGTATTCCCCCAACTTCACTCTATGTATTCCCTCAGCTTCACGTTTTCGGGGAATGAATATTTTTGTGTCTGCCAATCTCGTCCACCGACCTTTCTTCCCATGTTATCACTCATATTTATTCTCTTTGAGGGGAATAAATATGAGTGATAATGTGACCGGAGCAATGCCAACCAATGACGATGATGCGAAGATGATAGAAAATTTTAATTGTCCTTTGAAATCTTTGGTTGTGACTAGAGAACATAAAGCAAGCTATACTCAACAACATGCAAGGATTCAAAAGGTAAGACATTATTTCTTTTTACATTTCAAAATGTGAATCTTTCTTGATAATTGATTACTCTGATGCAATTCCTTTCTGTTGAGTATGCTAATAATATCACTTGAGTTTGAAAACAATAACTTAATTGATTTGTTAATTCTTCATGCTAGCTTTTTGTTAATTCTGTAAAACCTTTAGTCATTATGTTTCGAGGAATGGTGTAGTTAACTAAAGATTGTTATGCTCGTCTCCTATATAGGAGACATTGAATTAGGATTGGTGAATTCCTTTTCATGGAAATTGCAGATTTCGATCAGTAGTTTTATAACCATGTAATATGGTTTCTAATTTAATCTTTTTACTATTATTTACAAATAATAATATTTGTAAATTAGTCTTTTATCGTGTGGAAAATAATAGATCTAATTTACTAATGAGTAAGGTGAATTAGTTTTTTGGATAGAGGTTGTATTCAAACCCCATATATGGATATGTTCAATGCATAAAACCAATAAAATGAAGCAAAACATTTTCTACTGTACTAAATTGAAAGCTTTAAATCTCATTCTTTCACTCATTCACGTACATGCTTCCTAGGAGTGAGTGAGTGGTAATAATATGAAAATTCTCTATCTTCGCATTATATATTCTTATATAATGAAGGATATACTTTTTCTTTTGCTAGTTGATTAGTGATCGCATGCATTTATCTCTTGAGGTTATTGTTGTAAATACTTGTGAGGATATTTTCTTGTTATTGATAAAGTTATTGATTTTGTTGAGATATTGTTGCAGAATTTCATAGTTCAAATTTAGAGTTGTTGCAAAGGCTATGTTTTATGCTTGTTAGTTGACAGAAAGACTCAATAATCGGGAGAAGTGGGAGGATGTTAATCTATGTTAAATGTCAAATAAAAAGACTAACAAAATTGAGTTGTTAGGTGGTTGATTGTGAACCAATATTCTGTGATTCTTTCTTTTGCATCCCACAAACTTGAAGACTGAGAGTATGTGATCTTTTTGCACCAAATTTATTCCAAATAGCTATTATTGTAATGAACAGAAAGAAAAATGCCAACAGGAAAGATCAAAGCAATCATGTAGGGTCATGCCATTAAAGTATAAACTCATTTTGATCTAGAAGAAAAGAATAAAAACTAAAAAAGAAGGAATATCAAGGCACGTTAAGTGCACTTGGAAGGAAGAAAAATAGAACAAATTGAAAATTTTGAATGGAATTCTTTCATAAGTGTTGTTTTTTTACTTAAATTCTTGTGAGGAGGTTTTCATTGTTAATGCAAGAATTATCATTATCAAATTCATGCTTTCTATGAGTGAGTGGGTAGTAGCATTCCAATTCACTTCATTCACATTTCTTTCTATGACAAGAGTAGTGATTATATGAGTGAGTGGGTAGTAGCATGCCAATTCCCTTCATTCACATTTCTTTATATGGCAAGAGTAGTGATTATATAATGAAGGGTATCGTTCTTCTTCGGCCAGTTGATTGATGATTGTGTAACAATCCCAATCGTTACGACTACACGCGAAGTAGAAAGTGCAATTTGTTTTTTTAGGCAGGAAGGAAATGACGACATAGTTAACCACACCCAGACGAAGAACACAATGCCTGCAGATTAGGAAAAAGATAGAAATGACTCTACATGTTGGCACATCGAGTCACTAGGCGAAACATGCTTAAATCATGGAAGGAATGACTTCCCACCCAACACAAACATGGCAACACCTACAAGCTAAGAAAGACATCCCAACTCGACGCAATGGCCTCGACAATCAAACTAGAACCTCGATGGTGCGCACCCACACAAGAAGGAGTTACATCCCAAGCACCTATAATAACTACAACAGACAACACCCGCAACAAGTAGCACAAACTCTGGCTAAGTTATCAATCGCCTCTATCCGTTAGGACGCACAGTGATCCCCTCCTCCGGAATCATGCGGTCGCCCGGTGATAGGCACGAAAATAACCATAGCACAACAACCTAACTAGACCAAGGACTGAAGACAATCCAATAGGCTAGGAGCCAAATAGTCGATGAGAAGACTACACCCGCACCCCCAAGCCACAAGTTGACTTGGCGCAAGGTGACATTGCTCGATTTAAAATTTCTCGAACTCAACAACGACTCACCAACAACCAAAAACCATTAAGTTAAGAAAGAAGTCAGAGTGTGAAGGCGTGAACTACTATAAGATTACTCTTAACAAAAAGGTGGCTATAAGGTGGCCCAAAGGGAACTATTAATTCTAACAAAGGTAAAGCCCTTCTATAAAATTACTTCTATCCATTAATATCTACAGTGGTAAAAACAATCAATACACAATGCTACTCCTAAACAGGTCAAAAAACAAATGTTGTCCCAAGTACATAACCCAATCGCTATCCACTAAGCCTATCAAATCGTAGACATATCAACGTTGTCTAACAAGTAAAGAAAATTGTCCATCTCACAAGCGGAGTCAACACAAAAGTTGAATTACACAAGATAAGGCTGAGTGAAGGTATCCGACTAAAATATTGTTATCTTAAATATATATGGCTAGATATGTTGCTATCTGAATAAAGGACTAAGTTAACATGAGATCGCTACACAATAATACATGGGAACTCTATATAGTAATATCACATTATACCAATTCATCGAATCAACCATATATTAAAAAAAACCAAGCGATACATATAAAGAAAATCGTTGAATCAAAGCTATGCACCAAACGTTTCCAGAGTAATTAAAAGGCCATAAATGTATGGGAAAAGGTCAGAGTGGTTAAATGACAAGGTTGGCAGGTAAAACAGGTGTGAAATGCAGGGATAAAAACTGATGTGGCTATCATTAAATTCACAGGTCCCTAACCAACATTTCTAAAAGGATTATCATTAAAGAGGAGGTTAGCAAGGAGTGATTAACAAATACTAATAAAATCCAAGTAAATATTAGTCGAAGGCATAAGTAAAACGCAACATAATTCTTGGGTAAAATGTGTGGCATGACCCCATTCCTTACGTAATCCATTCCTTATTAAAATCGTATTTAATTCTCAACCCAGAGGGACAGGCATTATCTAAATTGTTGGTTTTCATATCGTTCGCAGTCATCACTAAGTTTTATTGAAGGAAAAATATAAAATATAAATATTACTGAATTTAAGAACATCGCAGATAAATGCAAAACATAAAATACCACTGAGTTTAGAAATGACATTGCGTTTATGAATATCGTTGTTGTAATCATCAATAAAAAAACATCGAGTTTATCCCAATCATGTGTTTCATCTGAATGTTTGCACAGTCTGAATATCAAGGCGCTGAGGGTTATTAAAGAAATTCACAGTCAATAAAAGTAACAATTCAAGCGATGTAAATCAAGAAGGATCGTACCAAGGACCAGTAAATTCTTAGAGGGAAAAGCGTGTGACTCCGGGGTTAAGAGACAGGAAAAACAATTCACCTTCAAACCGTTAGTTTGCAGAGGGAAATCTCAATATCCTTCATAGTAAACTCATTGTCTAGGCATCATTAAATGCTAAGTTTTAACACAAGGATGGCGCTGAGTTAAGTCGCTACCAAGGTAATGTATTTTGAAGGAAAAAAAAATGCAAGTCAATAAAGAAAACGCAGAGTAACTCGCCTTCCATTATCTCAAAATGCATAGGGAAAAATTCACCAAGATGCAAGTTATAAAGTAGAGGAAGAACGTCAGACATAAGTACAAAAATGTAGGGAAAAAATCACCCTGAAAACACATTAAAATTCATAGGAAAATCGTTGGCCAGATGGGTCAGAACGCAGGGTAAAATCGCCTTAAAACACAAAGAAATTGCAGAGAAAGAAAATTTCAATCAATGTATTAAATTGCAGAGCGACATTCGCCAGTTTGTAATGAATCAAATTCAGAGTAAAGGATAAAAGTAATTCGTCCATCAAGACGTAGGTAAAAGGCAAGATACAAACGTCGTAGTAAGAGTAATAGCATTCGACCATCACATAGTAATAAAAGAATAAAACGCAATCTAGAGTGGCCCAAGGAAGATTAAAATTTCTCCATCAATCAATAAATCACAGAGTTAATTAATTGCCTCAAGGCGCAAGACAATCACTCAGCCAAGAACAATCACAGGGTTAGACAGTTGGGAAAAACATCCTTCTCTCATCATCCACGCATAGAAAAGCAAGGCATTAGAATATATAGGTCATTGTGCACTGAAGTGACGACCATCGATTCAGCTCCTATTCGACTTCTCAGGTATGGACTGACAAACTAGGGATGAGGATGAATACCAAGCATAAACTCTTCATAAAAATCAATCAAAACCAACAAGACAGTCCAACATCAAGGATCGAATGCCAAGGGAATCAAGTCAAGCAGCGATCTTAAGGTTATGGGGACAATTAAGTTCTCAATTAAAATGCTAAGTCAACCAGCTAAGTCAACCACCTTATTTACACAGATAAAAGTACATAATTAAAAGCATAAAGTCAATAATAATCTACCATGCATAATAAGAGCATGTGTACCGTAGCCGAAGTCGTCTGCTCTGAGTCGTTGTCCCATGCGCTCCATGCAGCTCCCACTTGTCGATCGATCAGACTTCACCGGTACCTCCCAGCCAACGCTATGGGTACTCTTCTTCCCCCTTAGCCCCCGAGACGCAAAGGGGCCACACACACTAAACCAGAGAACAACTAGTTCCCATCTCACCTCGCAAGGCCGAGCTAGCACTCCTCACCGAGCTGGGTATCCCAACTCCCACAAGCTAAGTTAGTCAAGTATACAATTTTGCAGCATAACATTACGCATAAAAGAATAGATCTATCATCCTCCTCCTCACTCCTTTATATAGAGTTTCCAAGTCATCTCATTCCCAATTTCCCATTTAATTTATTGTTCAAAAATTTAATTCAGAAAAATTATCCCTGTACATGTGTCACCCATCCCATTCGTTGCACCCAAAAATAATTTCATTAATTATTTAATTACTCCTATTTCCCTCAACCACCTAAAATCATTCCTAGAATTGCTCCTAGGTGTCCCCATATTCTCGTACACATTTTAATGACTTACCCCCTTACTAATTTACTAGTTGAGTTCAATTTAGAAAGTTCTTAAATGCAAGATACCTTACTAAGTTAGTCATTCTGCTTTTTCCTTATGTTTCCCTTTCTCTTTATGTGTCCCCATTTTTCCTTAGTTTGCTAATTCTTTTAATTTTTTCTCTTTCCATTTTCATTTAAAACTCAAATTGGCAAGTGTAGAAAATTACCTTTTTCTCCTTTTTCTTTTTAATTAATAAAATTTTAATTAGCATATGTAACAAAACAATTATTTCCCCTTTTTCTTCTTTTTTTTTAAATTTTATCCCCCAAAAGATTTTTATAAATTAAATGAATTGCTTACCCCCTTCTCGTCACATGATTAATGATGATTATTATTATTGTTTATTTTTATATAAATATATTTTTTTCTTATCACAAGCATCACTTAGACCTAGATTTTATTTTCCTAGGATGGGCGACATTTTATTAGGGAAATTGTTTTAAATCTTTCTCATCACATTATTCATTCTAAGGCCATCTAGGTTTATTCATTTATTATTTAACAACGCGAAGTGCCCTTCAGGATGCACTAGGTGCTTTCCCTTGCACGACGTACCCTTTAGGACGCACTATGTGCTCCAAGGGTGCCACTCGCCTCTTTCTATTTTTCTTACGCGACGTACCCTTCAGGACGCACTACGTGCTCCAAGGGTGCCACTCGCCTCTTTCTGTTTTTCTTGCGCGACGTGCCCTTAAGAACGCACTACATGCTCCAAGGGTGTCACTCACCTCTTACCATTTTTCTTGCACGATGTGCCCTTCAAGATGCACTACGTGCTCCAAGGGTGCCACTTGCCTATTGAATGACTTGGTAGACATTATAAACCCCTGGAGTCAATACTCCATCAGGTGATCTTATGGGAGACTAAGGGCCTCTAAGGAATAAGGCCCCTGCCTTATCACGCACCCCTTAGAATAATCGTGAGCGACTGTCGCAGTCTACCCTCACAACATCATGGGTCTTATTGAACTAGGTCATCGTTAACCTACAGTTCGAGCCACGACGGGAGTACTGGTAGGTTGTGGTAGGGTTGTTGTCCACACCTCTCCCTCAACTTCTCTGGTAGTCATGCATGACCCGTCTACTCCACATGTGAGTTTGGTCGGCAAGTTATCGTCAACCTGCATCATCAACGAATCATGTCAGAAATAATATCCATAATCATATCATCTAATTAGATGCACATATGTCATATATACAACAATAAAACCTAATAGTCCACTCCCTGACTCAATCTGGAGTCCAAGGGTTTCATCGATGCCTCTGCATCCTCGAGGTCCAAAATCCTACACACTCAGGAGAACCGAGTCAATAACACCTATCTAAGTCAATACAACAAAATAACATATAATCACATCCATAATGCCTCATAATCATAATCAATGACCAATAGTATAATAATTCGGATCACTTGCAAGAAAGTGTCCTCAAAGAGTAAGTTCACGCAGTGTGCGCAAGAGTGGGATGTTACATACACCCCCTCTTGGTGTAAACTTCATCCCGAAGTTTCACAGTATATGAGTGTCAAAAAAATGTGTATCAAAGTATCATAAGTCTCTCTATCAAAAAAAAAAAATGTTGGCGCATATCATATGAGTCTTCCCAGGTCGCCGTGTGCGGACTATAGTTGTCCCACTGGACCTTGACATGATCTATTGTTCGACGTCGCAGCTATCGAATGTGATGATTCAGGATGAGGATCGGCTCAGCCGTGAGCACACCCTCATCTGAAACCCACAAGTTTCTCAAGTCAAAACATGTGTAGGATCACTAATTATAATGTCTCAAACAGAGACGTGAAAGACATCGTTCATACGCCTCAAGAATTAGGCAAGGCTAGTCAATAGGCCACGGGCCTCTCCTTTCCACAAGCTCATAGGTTACCACGAACCTAGGAGACAGTGTATCCCCCTTTCCCAACTTGATCCAACTTTTATGCGGTTTTAGCCGCAATAATACTTGATCGCCACATCATAGCTACGGTCGACACGACGCGCATCGACATAACTCTTATGTCGATCCTGCGTGTCCTAGATCCGTAGTATTATAGTTTTCATTTAATATTCCATTTCTTGGATTGATTCCGATCCCACCATATCCCTATCCTCAAGTCTATCCCAGCACAAAGGCATCCAACACGGTCGCCCGTAAAGAACTCAAAAGGTGCCATCTTAATGGATCTTTGGTAACTGTTGTTATAAGCGAATTCTACCGGTGACAAGAATTCTTCCCAATGCTTTTGTTGGTCCATCACGTACATGTGCAACATGTCTTCCAAGACATGGTTTGTTCGTTCGGTCTGCCCGTCTGTCTCTGGGTGATACGCAGTACTAAAGTTAAGTTGGGTACCCAAGACCTCTTGGAAACTAGTACAAAATCGTCTAGTAAACATCGATCCTCAATCGAATATAATCCTCTTAGGAACGCCATGCAGCCTCACAATCTCATTGATGAAAAATCTAGCTATGTCTGGTGCCTGATACATCGTACGCAAAAGGAATAAAATGAGCACTCTTTGTGAGAGTGTCGACTACCACAAAAATCAAGTCATGTCTCCTTGTCGTCAGTGGCAATCCAACAATGAAATCCATCGAAATAACCTCCCATTTTGATTCTGGAATAGAGTGTGGTTGTAGTAATCATGTTGGATGTCTATGTTCAGCCTTTACCTACTGACATTCTAGACATCTGGCCACATAGTTCACTATGTCTGGATTCCTTCCTTTCCAGAAGAATAAGGGTTTAAGATCCGCTCTCATCTCCGTGACTCCTGGGTGAGCCATGTACACTACTTTGTGAGCATCATTTAGGATCAAAATCCTCGACTCATCATTCGGTGGTACGTAAATTCCATTTGTAAACCTCAATAATCCATCGTCATCAACGTAAATCCTTCAAATATTTGTACCATCATTGCGTTTTGTCCGATAAAATCCTCGACCTCTTTGTACTAGTCATCGTCCCGCGGTAAAGCTAGAATATTTTCACGTAGATTCATCTAAAGAAGAAACAACGAAAAGATGCGTGGTCTCTAACTCAATGCATCTTCCACTCGGTTCACTATTCCCTTTATAGAATTAATCTCGAAATCAAACTCGCTAAGAAATTCCGACCAACGTCATTGTCACGCATTCAGGTCGCTTTGTGTAAAGATGTGTTGTAGTCCACAGTGGTCTGTATTTAGTTCTAATTTTCATCCAACAAGGTAGTGTCTCCAAACCTTCAAGGAATATACAATGGCTAACAACTCCAAATCATGCATCGCATAGTTCTCCTCATGCCTTCTCATTTTCCTCGAGATGTAAGCGATCATTTGACCCTCTTGCATCAAGACTCCACCTAAGCCTTCCTTGGATGCGTTGGTGCATACCAAGAAGTCCACGTCCATGTCAGTGAAATTTAGTATTGGTGTTGTTGTCAACAGCTCTTTGAGCCTCCGAAATGATTCCACACATTTATCGGTCCAAACAAACTTCTTGTTCTTCTTCTGCAATTTTGTGATCGGATTTGCTAACTTCGAAAATCCCTCGATGAACCGTCGATAGTATCTTGCTAAACACATGAAGCTATGCACTTCTGAGACATTCTTTGGCACAGGCCATTCCATAATGGCCTCAACCTTTTCTGGATCCACGAGGATACCTTCGTCGGAGATGACATGCCCTAAGTAGTGAATCTTCTATTAATAAAATGAGAATTTATAAAATTTCCCATACAATTTATTCTCTCGTAGACACTATAGTACCAATAACAAGTGCTTGTCATATTCCTCCATCATATGAGAGTAAGTCAAATATCATCAATGGATACTTGGATGAACTTTTCCAAGTACTCACGGAACACCTTGTTCCTCAAAATCATAAATACCCCAGGGGTGTTTGTCAGTCTAATGGTAAAATAGTAAACTAAAAATGTCCCAACCTCATCTTAAAGCGGTCTTATGGATGTCATCCTCCTTGATCCGTAACTAGTGATACCCTGGTCTCAAGGCGATCTTTGAAAACACCACCGCACCCTTAACCTGACCAACAGATCATCGATCCTCGACAACAGATACCGATTCTTGATCGTTGCCTTGTTAAATTGACGGTATTCAATGCAAAGTCTCCATGACCCATCCTTCTTTCGTATGAAAATAACAGGCGCACCCCAGGGTGACACACTCATATGTATAAGTCCTAGGTCCAACAGATCCTTCAGTTGCATTATCAATTCCTGTAACTACAGGGTCGACATACGATAAGGCATTCTCACTATCGGTTCAGTCCCTGGTTTTAGGTCTATGGTAATATCCAAATCCCTCTCCGATGAAATCCCAGGTAACTCCTCCAGGAATATGTCTACAAACTCTCTCGCCACCAGAAGGTGTTCTAGACCTTTCGCTACTCCTTTTTCATTTAATGCAAGGATCGCATAAGTCTTACACCCCTTACGCTTGATCTTCTATAACTACAAGGAAGAGATGAACCTCAGGGAAAATCCCTATTTCCAACCTACAATCACGTGTCTTTGTCCCTTGTCATCGACCAAGCTCATCTGTTTTGTCTTACAGTTGAGTATCGCCTTATGTGATTCCAACCAGTCCATACCGATCATGATGTTGTAAGATCCTAAGATCATGACTTACAAATTGTCCCTAGTGACAAACTTTCCTAGGTTAAGGGTACAACCCGTAACCTTTCCTCCAACCTTATGTTTGGCTCTCGAAGCCATCTCTACAAAGCTAAAATCATCATGTTCGACTTCCTTTACCTTAATCCTTTTTAGCGCTGCACCAGAAATGAAACTCTTGGTAGCACTAGGATCTATCAAAATACTAAGGGTATGGTCAGGGAAGGTACCTGACATCTCGAGCATGGTCAATTGGTGCTCTTCCTAGGATTTATTCACTTCTACAAGAATCCAATGGGCCTTGCCAAAAACACCCATGGTAGTGGGTCCGACTGATCCAGATACTTCGACCCTTTCCTCTGGGCAGTAATGCTGGTAATGTGGCTCCCCATAATCCAACACACCCTCAGTATTCTAGTATTCCTGGTACCCAAAGTAGAAGTTGAATTCTAACAATAAGGCCAAACTCAAACTTCTTCACCTTAATTTTCTGGGTAATTTGGTGCGGATCATACCAAAGAGGCCCCAAAACGGGCCTCAAACTCGAGCACCGTGAGACTGCCTTTTCGCAAGGTGTCGAACTCATTGAGATGACGCTCAATGAATTCCTCAAAAAGATACCTCTCCTAGAACCATTCCTTGAATAGTTCCCATGACACGTTGTCGATTACCATGTTCAATGCGGCAGCGGCATCTTCCATCATAGAAGAGTGCTCCCCTTCAGTTGAAACATCGCCATGCGAAACTTCAAGTTGGAGGTATAGTCACGCAGTGCAAAGCACATTGCCAAAATTTCCAACCATGCCTCGATGGTTGTATAGTCCGGGGCACTCCTAGACTTGAGAACTCATCCCTCTTGAGTTCTCGATGAATGCTAACAGTACGGGCGGGTGCGCTATGGACCCTCAGGGGTACAGGTGCCCTAGCCTCATCTCAATGCAGATGGTGAATCAAGGCCTCTGACAATCTCTGGAAGGACCTTTTCAGACCTTCATCACCCCTTACAACAATCGGATCCAAGCCAAGGACTGGTTCCTTCCCTTGGGATTAGACTCGCGCTACGAACCTCTGTGGTGTCCTCTAATCGAGATCACCACATGGACACGCTAAACTTTTTAGTTAGTGCTAGGTTAAAACTCAAGGGTTCACTGCTATGGAAAGCATGGTGATCCATAGTCATAGGTTTGAACCCGCTCTAATACCATATGTAACAACCCCAATCGTTACAACTACACGTGAAGCAAAAAGTGCAATTTTTTTTTTGTTTTTTGTTTTTAGGGAAGAAGGAAACGACGACACAGTTAACCACACCCAGACGATGAACACAACACCTACAAATCATGCAACAGACAACAATGACTCTACACACTAGGACATCGAGTAACTGAGTGAAACATGCATAAATCACAGAAGGAACGACTACCCGCCTGACACAAACATGGCAATGCCTACAAGCTAAGGACGACATCCCAACCCAACACAATGGCATCAACGAGCAAACTAGAACCTCGATGGCACGCACCCACACAAGAAGGCATTACATCGCAAGCACTTACAACAACTACAACGGACAATGCCCCCAACGGGTAGCATAGACTCCAAGCAAGTTATCAATTGACTCTATCTGTTAAGATGCGCAATGATCCCCTCCTACGGAATCATGCAGTCGCCCAATTATAGGCACGATAAAAACCATGGCACAACAACCTAACTATACCAAGGACTCAAGACAATCCAATGCGCTAGGACACAAATATCCAATGAGAAGACTACACCCACACCCCCAAGCCACAAGTCGACTTGACGCAAGGTGACATTGCTCGATTAAAATTTTCTCGAACTAAACAACGACTCCCCAACAACCAAAAACCATTAAGTTAAGAAAGAAGTCTGAGTGTGAAGGCGTGAACTACTATAAGGTTACTCTTAACAAAAAGGTGGCCATAAGGTGTCCCAAAGTGAACTATTAATTCTAACAAAGGTAAATTCGTTCCATAAAATTAATTCGGTCCATTAATATCTACGGTGGTAAAAAAAAATCAACACACAATGCTACCATTAAATAGGTTAGAAAACAAAATTTGTCCCAAGTACATAACCCAATCACTATCCACTAAGCCTATCAAATCGTAGACATATCAACGTTGTCTAAAAATTAAAGAAAATTGTCCATCTCACAAGCAGAGTTAACACAAAAGTTGAGTTACACAAGATAAGGATGAGCGAATGTATCTGGCTAAAATATTGTTATCTTAAATATATATGGCTAGATATGTTTCTATCTGAATAAAGGACTAAGTTAACATGAGATCATTGCACAATAATACATGGGAACTCTATATAGTAATATCACATTATACCAATTCGCCGAATCAACCATATATTAAAAAAAATCAAGCTATACATATAAAGAAAATTGTGGAATCAAAGATATGCACCAAACGTTTCCAGAGTAATTAAAATGTCATCAATGTACAAGAAAAGGTCAGAGTGGTTAAATGACAAGGATGGTAGTTATAACAGGTGGGAAATGTAGGGTTAAACACTCATGTGGCTATCATTAAATTCGCAGGTCCCTAACCGCCATTTCTAAAAGGATTAGCATTTAAGAGGAGGTTAGCAAGGAGCGATTAACAAATGCTAATAAAATCTAGGTAAATCTTAGTCGAAGGAATAAGTAAAAAGCAACATAATTCCTAGGTAAAATGTGTGGCATGACCCCATTCCTTACGTAATCCCTTCCTTATTAAAATCGTATTTAATTCTCAGCCCAGAGGGATGGGCGTTATCTAAATTGATGGGTTTCATATAATTGGCGGTCATCACTGATTTTTATTGAAGGAAAAATATAAAATATAAATATCATTGAATTTGAGAACATCGCAGATAAATACAAAACATAAAATACCACTGATTTTAGCAATGACACTACGTTTATGAATATCGTTGTTGTCATCATCAATAAAAAAAAACGTCGATTTTATCCCAATCGCGGGTTTCATATGAATGTTTGCAGAGTCTAAATATCAAGGCACCGAGGGTTATTAAATAAATTCACAGACAATAAAAGTAACTATTCACGCGGTGTAAATCAAGAAGGATCACACCAAGGACCAGTAAGTTCTTAGAGGGAGAAGCGTGTGACTCCGGGGTTAAGAGATAGGAAAAAAAATTTGCCTTCAATCTGTTAGTTTGTAGAGGGAAATCTCAATATCCTTCATAGTAAACTCGTTGTCTAGGCATCATAAAATGTTGAGTTTTAACACAGGGATGGCGCTGAGTTAAGTCGCTACCAAGGTAATATATTTTGCAGAAAAAAAATGCAAGTCAAGGAAGAAAACACAGAGTAACTCGCCTTCCATTATCTCAAAATGCATAGGGAAAAATTCGCCAGGATGCAAGTTATAAAGTAGAAGAAGAACATCAGACAGAAGTACAAAAATGCAGGGAAAAAATCACCCTTAAAACATATTAAAATGCATAGGAAAATCATTGGCCATATGGGTCAGAACGCAGGGTAAAATCACCTTAAAACACAAAGAAATTGCAGAGAAATAAAATTTCAGTCAATGTATTAAATTGCAGAGTGGCATTCACCAATTTGTAGTGAATCAAATTCAGAGTAAAAGATAAAAGTAATTCATCCATCAAGACGTAGGTAAAATGAAAGGGACAAACGTCGTAGTAAGAGTAATAGCATTCGACCATCACACAGTAATAAAAGAATAAAACGCAGTCCAGAGTGGCCCAAGGCAGACTAAAAGTTTCTCCATCAATCAATAAATTGCAGAGTTAATTAATCACATCAAGGCGCAAGAAAACCACTCAACCAGGAATAATCACAGGGGTAGACAGCTGGGAAAAACATCCTTCGCTCATCATCAACGCACAGAAAAGTAGGGCATTAGAATCTATAGGTCGTTGTGTACCGAAGTGACGACTGTCGATTCGGCTCTTGGCCAACTACTCAGGCATGGACTGACGAACTAGGGATGAGGACGAAGACCGGGCATAAACTCTTCATAAAAATCAATTAAAACCAACAAGACAGTCACAACATCAAGGATCGAATGCCAAGGGAATCAAGTCAAGTAGTGAGCTTAAGGCTATGGGGAAAATTAAGTTCTCAATTAAAATGCTAAGTTAAACACCTTCTTTACACAGTTAAAAGTACAGAATTGAAAGTGTAAATTCAATAATAATATACCATGAAGAATAAGTGCATGTGTACCATATCCCAGGTCATCCGCTCTGAGTCGTT
Source organism: Picea engelmannii (assembly GCA_009831015.1). Taxonomy (NCBI): domain Eukaryota; kingdom Viridiplantae; phylum Streptophyta; class Pinopsida; order Pinales; family Pinaceae; genus Picea; species Picea engelmannii. Next base: position 90,278 of record ML783516.1, read on the forward strand.
GTCCTGCGCACTCCGTGCAACTCCCGCTTGCCGACCGATGACACTTCACCGGTACCTCCCAGCCAATGCTAGGGGTAATCTTCTTCCCCCTTAGCCCCCCGAGCTGCAAAGGGGCCACGCACACTAAACCAGAGAACAACTAGCTCCCATCTCGCCTCGCAAGGCCAAGCTACCACTCCTCACCGAGTTGGGTATCCCAACTCCCACAAGTTAAGTTAGTCATGTCTAAAATTCTGTAGCGTAACGTTACGCATAATAGAAGAGATCCATCATCATCCTCCTCACTCCTTTATATAGAGTTTCCAAGTCATCTCATTCCCAATTTCCCATTTAATTTATTGTTCAAAAACTTAACTCAGAAAAATCCTCCCCATACATGTGTCACCCATCGCCTTCGTTGCACCCGAAAATAATTTCATTAATTATTTAATTACTCCTATTTCCCTCACCCACCTAAAATCATTCCTAGAATCGCTCCTAGGTGTCCCCTTATTCCCTTACACATTTTAATGACTTACCCCCTTACTAATTTACTAGTTGAATTCAATTTAGAAAGTTCTTAAATGCAAGATACCTTACTAAGTTAGTCATTCTGTTTTTTCTTTATGTTTCCCTTTCTCTTTATGTTTCCCCCTTTTTCCTTAGTTTCCTAATTCTTTTAAATTTCCCTCTTTCCCTTTTCATTTAAAACTCAAATTGACAAGTGTAGAAAATTACCTTTTTCCCCATTTTCTTTTTAATTAATAAATTTTTAATTAGCATATGTAACAAAACAATTATTTCCCCTTCTTCTTTTTTTTAAATTTATCCCCCAAAAGATTTTTGTAAATTAATCGAATTTCTTACCCCCTTCTTGTCACATTATTAATGATTATTATTATTATTATTATTTATTATTATTTATTTTTATTTTTATTTTTATTTTCATTTATATATATATATATATATATATATATATATATATATATATATATATATTATCACAAGCATCACTTAGACCTAGATTTTATTTTCCTAGGCTGAGCGACATTTTATTAGGGAAATTGTTTTAAATCTTTCTCATCACATTATTCGTTCTAAGGCCATCTAGGTTTATTCATTTATTATTTAACAACACGACGTGCTCTGCAGGATGAACTGGGTGCTCCAAGGGTGCCACTCGCCCCATTATGTTTCCCTTGCACGACGTGCCCTTTAGGATGCACTACGTGCTCCAAGGGTGCCACTCACCTCTTTCCATTTTTCTTGTGCGACGTGCCCTTCAGGACGCACTATGTGCTCCAAGGGTGCTGCTCGCCTCTTTCCATTTTTCTTGCACAACGTGCCCTTCAAAACTTACTACGTGCTCCAAGGGTGCCACTCACCTCTTGACTGACTTGGTAGACATCAAAAACCCCAGGAGTCAATATTCCGTCAGGTGATCTTGTGGGAGACTAAGGGCCTCTAAGGAATAAGCCCTCTGCCTTATCATGTGCCCCTTATAATCATCGTGAGCGGCTGTCACAGTCTTCCCTCATGGCATCGTGGGTCTGCTCGAACTAGGTAATCATTAAACTACAGTTCGAGCCACGGCGGGAGTGCTAGTAGGTCATGGCAGAGCTATTGTCCACACTTCTCCCTCAACGTCTCTGGTAGTCGTGCGTGACCCCTCTACTCCACATGTGATTCTGGTCGACAATATATCATTAGCCTACATCATCAACAAATCATGTCAGAAATAATATCCATAATTATATCATCTAAGAAGATGCACATATGTCATATATACAACAATAAAACCCAATAGTCCACTCCCTTACTCGATCCGAAGTCCAAGGGTTTCATCAATGCCTCTACATCCTCGAGGTCCAAAATCCTACACACTCAGAAGAACCAAGTCAATAGCACCTTTCTAAGTCTATACAACAAAATAATATATAATCACATCCATAATGCCTCATAATCATAATCAACGACCAATAGTATAATAATCCGGATCACTTGCAAGCAAGTTTCCTCAAAGAATAAGTCTACGTAGTGTTTGCAAGAGCGATATGTTACATACACCCCCTCTTGGTCTAAACTTCATCCCAAAGTTTCACAGTATATGAGTGTTAAAAAAATGTGTATCACAGTATCACAAGTCTCTCCATAAAAAAAAAAAAATTGCTGGTGCATATCATATGCGTCTTCCCAAGTCGCCTTGTGCGGACTATAGTTGTCCCACTGGACCTTGACCTGATCTACTGTTCTATGTCGCAACTTTTGAATGCAATGATCTAGGATGAGGATCAGCTCATCCGTGAGCACACCCTCATCCGACACCCGCAATGTTCTCAAGTCAAAACATGTGTAGGATTACTAATCATAATGTCTAAAACAGAGACGTGATAGACATCATGCATACACCTCAAGAATAAGGCAAGGCTAGTCAATAGGCCACAGGCCTCTCCTTTACACAATCTCGTAGGTTACCACGAACCTAGGAGATAGTTTAGCCGCTTTTCCCAACTTGATCCAACTCTTATGCGGTTTCAGCCACAAGAATACTCGATCGCCACATCGAAACTATGGACGAAACGACGTGTATCGACATAACTCTTATGTCGATCCTGCACTTCCTAGATTCTTAGTCTTATAGTTTTCATTTAATATTCCATTTCTTGGATTGCTTTCGGTCCTACCAGGACCCTATCCTCAAGTCGAACCCAGCTCAAAGGCGTCCGACACAGTCGCCCGTAAAGAACTTGAAAGGCGCCATCTTAATGGATCTTTGGTAACTGTTGTTATAAGCGAATTCTACCGGTGAGAAGAATTCTTCCCAACACTTTTTTTGGTCCATCATGTACATGCGCAACATGTCTTCCAAGACATGGTTTGTTCGTTCGGTCTACCCATCTGTCTCTGGGTGATACGCAGTACTAAAGTTAAGTTGGGTACCCAAGGCCTCTTGGAAACTAGTCTAAAATCGTCCAGTAAACATTGATCCTCAATCGGATATAATCCTCTTAGGCACGCCATGCAGCCTCACAATATCATTGATGAAAAATCTAGCTATGTTTGGTGCCTGATACATCGTACGCAAAGGAATTAAATGAGCACTCTTTGTGAGAGTGTCGACTACCACAAAAATCAAGTCATGTCTCCTTGTCGTCAGTGGAAATCCAACAATGAAATCCATCAAAATAACCTCCCATTTTGATTCTGGAATAGTGTGTGGCTGTAGTAATATTGCTAGATGTCTATGTTTAGATTTTACCTACTGACATTCTAGACATCTGGCTACATAGTTGACTATGTCTGCATTCCTTCCTTTCTAGAAGAATAAGGGTTTAAGATCTGCTCTCATCTTCGTGACTCCTGGGTGAGCCATGTACACTACTTTGTGAGCGTCATTTAGGATCAAACTCCTCGACTAGTCATTCAGTGGTACGTAAATTCCATTTGTAAACCTCAATAATCCATCGTCGTCAACATAAATCCTTCAAATCTCGGTACCATCATCGCATTTTGTCTGATAAAATCCTTGACCTCTTTGTACCAGTCATCCTCCCGTGGTAAATCTAGAATATTTTCACGTAGATTCGTTTGAAGAGGAAACAATGAAAAGATGTGTGGTCTCTGACTCAATGCATCTTCCACTCAGTTCATTGTTCCCTTTATAGAATTAATCTTGAAATCAAACTCGCTAAGCAATTCGGACCAACATCGTTGTCACGCGTTCAGGCGCTTTGCGTAAAGACGTGTTGTAGTCCACAGTGGTCTGTATTTAGTTCAAATTTTCGTCCAACAAGGTAGTGTCTCCAAACCTTCAAGGCATATACAATGGCTAACAACTCCAAATCATGCGTCGCATAGTTCTCCTCATGCCTTCTCAGTTTCCTCGAAATGTAAGCGATCATTCGACCATCTTGCATCAAGACTCCGCCTAAGACTACTTTGGATGTGTCGGTGCATACCAAGAAGCCCACGTCCATCTCAGTGAACTTTAGTATCGGTGTTGTTGTCAACAAATATTTGAGCCTCTGAAATGTTGCCGCACATTTCTTGGTCCAAACAAACTTCTTGTTCTTCATCTGCAATTTTGTGATCGGATTTGCTATCTTCAAAAATCCCTCAACGAACTGTCGATAGTATCTTGCTAAACCCATGAAGCTACACACTTCCGAGACATTCTTTGGCGCAAGCCATTCCATAATGGCCTCGGCCTTTTCTGGATCCACGATAATACCTTCGTCAGAGATGACATGCGCTAAGTAGTGAATCTTCTATTAATAAAACAAGCATTTAGACAATTTACCATACAATTTATTCTCTCGTAGACACTGTAGTACCAAGCAGAAGTGCTTGTCATGCTCCTCCATCATCTAAGAGTAAGTCAAATATCGTCAATAGATACTTGGACGAACTTGTCCAACTACTCGCGGAACACCCTATTCCTCAAACTCATAAATACCCTAGGGGCGTTTGTCAGTCCAATGGTAAAACAGTAAAGTCAAAATGTCCCAACCTCATCTTAAAGCAGTCTTAGGGACGTCATCCTTCTTGATCTGTAACTAGTGATACCCTAGTCTCAAGGAAATATTTGAAAACACCACCGCACCCTTCACCTGACCAACAGATCACTGATCCTCGACAACAGATACTGATTCTTGATCGTTGCCTTGTTCAATTTATGGTAGTCAATGCAGAGTCTCCACTACCCATCCTTCTTTCATATGAAAATAACAGGTGCACCCCACGGTGACACACTCAGATGTATAAGTCCTAGGTCTAACAAATCCTTCAGTTGCATTCTCAACTCCTGTAACTCTAGGGTCGACATACGATAAGGCGTTCTCGCTATCGATTCAATCCCCGGTTTTAGGTCTATGGTAATATCCAAATCCCTCTCCAACAGCATCCCAGGTAACTCCTCTGGGAAGACGTCTGCAAACTCTCATGCCACCGAAAGGCGTTCTAGAACTTTTGCTAGTCCTTTTTCATTTAATGCAAGGATCGCATAAGGCTTACACCCATTACGCCTACTCTTTCGTAACTGTAAGGAAGAGATGAACCTCAGGGAAACTCCCTATTTCCGACCTACAATCACGTGTCTTTATCCCTCATCATCAACCAAGCTCATATTTTTCGTCTTACAGTTGAGTATCACCTCATGCAATTCCAACCAGTCCATACCGATCACAATGTCGAAAGATCCTAAGATCATGATGTATTGTTTGGCTCTTGAAGCCATCTCTACAAAGCTAAAACCAGTCTATTCGACTGCCTTTAACTTAATCCTTTTTAGCACTGCACCAGAAATGAAACTCTTGCTAGCACCAGGATCTATCAAAATCCTAAGGGTATGGTCAGCGAAGGTACCTGACGTATTAAGCACAGTCAACTGGTGCTCTGCCTAGCATTTATTCACCACTGCAAGAGTCCAATGGGCATTGCCAAAAACTCCCACAGTAGTGGTTCCGGCTGATCCAGATGCTCTGACCCTTTCCTCTAGGCAATAATTCTGGTAATATGTCTCCCCACAATCCAACACACCCTCAGCAATCTAGTATTCCTGGTACCCGAAGTAGAAGCTGAATTCTAACAATAATTCCAAACTCAAACTTCTTCACCTTAAGTTTTTGGGTAATTTGGTGCGGATCATACCGAAGCGGCCCTAAAACGGGCCTCAAACTCGGGCACCGTGAGACTACCTTTTCACAAGGCATCAAACTCATTGATATGATGTTCAATGAATTCCTAAAAAAGATACCTCTCCTAGAACCATTCCTCAAACAGTTCCCAAGACACGTTTTCGATGACCATGTTCAATGTGGTAGGGGTGTCTTCCATCATAGAAGAGCACTCCCCTTCAGTTGAAAGACTGCCATGCGAAACTTCAAGTTGGAGGTATAGTCGCACAGTGCAAAGCACATCGCCAAAATTTCCAACCATGCCTCGATGGCTGCATCGTCCAAGGCACTCCTAGACTTGAGAACTCATCCCTCTCGAGTTCTCGATGAATGCTAACGGTACGGGAGGGCGCGCTATGGACCCTCAGGGGTATAGGCTCCCTGGCCTCATCTCAGTGCAGATGGTGAATCAAGGCCTCTGAAAATCTCTGGAAGGACCTTGTCAAACCTTCATCACCCCTTACAACAATCGGATCCAACCCAAGGACTGGTTCCTTCCCTTGGGGTTAGACTCTAAGGGCGTGGGAACTACTGGAGGTGTCGCACGTCCTTCCACGACATCACTTTGTGAACCTCTGTGGCATCCTCTAATTGAGATCACCACATGGACATGCTAAAATGTTTAGTTAGTGATAGGTTAAAACTCAAGGGTTCACTTCTATGGAAATCATGGTGATCCACAGTCATAGGTTTGAACCCGCTCTGATACCATATGTAACAACCCCAATCATTTTAGGGAAGAAGGCAACGATGACATAGTTAACCACACCCAAACGATGAACACAACGCCTACAGATCATGCAACAGACAGCAACGAATCTACATGCTAGGACATCGAGTAACTGGGAGAAACATGCGCAAATCACGGAAGGAACGACTACCTGCCTGACACAAACATGGCAACACCTACAAGCTAGGGATGACATCCCAACCCGACAGAATGGCGTCGACGAGCAAACTAGAACCTCGATGGCATGCACCCACACAAGAAGGCATTACATCACAAGGACCTACAACAACTACAACAGACAATGCTCGCAACGGGTAGCACATAATCTAACAAAGTTATCAATCAACTATATCCGTTAGGATGCGTAGTGATCCCCTCCTATGGAATCATGCGGTCACCCGGTGATAGGCGCGATAAAAACTGTAACACAGCAACCTAACTAGACCAAGGAATCAATACAATCCAATGCGCTAGGAGCCAAATATCTGATGAGAATACTACACCCGCACCCCCAAGCCACAAGTCGACTTGACGCAAGGTGACATTGCTCGATTAAAAATTTCTCGAATTAAACAACGACTCGCCAACAACCAAAAACCATTAAGTTAAGAAAGAAGTCTGAGTACGAAGGCGTGAACTACTATAAGGTTACTCTTAACAAAAAGGTGGCCATAAAGTGGCCCAAAGGGAACTATTAATTCTAACAAAGGTAAAGTCGTTCCATAAAATTAATTTGGTCCATTAATATCTACGGTGTTAAAAACAATCAACACACAATGCTACCATTAAACAGGTCAGAAAACAAACTTTGTCCCAAGTACATAACCCAATCACTATCCACTAAGCCTATCAAATCGCAGACATATCAACGTTGTCTAACAATTAAAGAAAATTGTCCATCTCACAAGCGGAGTTAACACAAAAGTTGAGTTACACAAGATAAGGCTGAGCGAATGTATCTGGCTAAAATATTGTTATCTTAAATATATATGGCTAGATATGTTTCTATCTGAATAAAGGACTAAGTTAACATGAGATCATTGCACAATAATACATGGGAACTCTATATAGTAATATCACATTATACCAATTCTCTGAATCAACCATATATTAAAAAAAATCAAGCTATACATAAAAAGAAAATTGTGGAATCAAAGCTATGCAACAAACTTTTCCAGAGTAATTAAAATTCCATCAATGTACAGGAAAAGGTTAGAGTGGTTAAATGAAAAGGATGGCAGGTATAACAGGTGGGAAATGTAGGGATAAATACTAATGTGGCTATCATTAAATTCGCAGGTCCCTAACCACCATTTCTAAAAGGATTAGCATTTAAGAGGAGGTTAGCAAGGAGTGATTAACAAATGATAATAAAATCCAGGTAAATCTCAGTCGAAGGCATGAGTTAAACACAACATAATTCCTGGGTAAATTGTGTCGCATGACCCCATTCCTTACGTAATCCCTTCCTTATTAAAATCGTATTTAATTCTCAGCCCAGAGGGATGGGCATTATCTAAATTGATGGGTTTCATATAACTGGCGGTCATCACTGATTTTTATTAAAGGAAAAATATAAAACACAAATATCACTGAATTTGAGAACATCGCAGATAAATACAAAACATAAAATACCACTGAGTTTAGCAATGACACTGCGTTTATGAATATCGTTGTTGTCATCATCAATAAAAAAACGTTGATTTTATCCCAATCGCAGGTTTCATATGAATGTTTGCAGAGTCTAAATATCAAGGCACCGAGGATTATTAAATAAATTCACAGTCAATAAAAGTAACAATTCAAGCAGTGTAAATCAAGAAGGATCATACCAAGGACTGGCAAGTTCTTAGAGGGAGAAGCGTGCGACTCCGGGGTTAAGAGATAGGAAAAAAAATTCGCCTTCAGTCTGTTAGTTTGCAAAGGGAAATCTCAATATCCTTCATAGTAAACTCGTTGTCTAGGCATCATAAAATGTTGAGTTTTAACAAAGGGATGGCTGTGAGTTAATTCGCTACCAAGGTAATATATTTTACAGAAAAAAAATGCAATTCAAGGAAGAAAACGCAGAGTAACTCGCCCTCCATTATCTCAAAATGCATAGGGAAAAATTTGCCAAGATGCAAGTTATAAAGCAGAGGAAGAACATCAAACAGAAGTACAAAAACGCAGGGCAAAAATCACACTTAAAACATATTAAAATGCATAGGAAAATCATTGGCCAGATGGGTCAGAACGTAGGGTAAAATCGCCTTAAAACACAAAGAAATTGCAGCGAAAGAAAATTTCAGTCAATGTATTAAATTGTAGAGTGACATTCACCAGTTTGTAATGAATCAAATTCAGAGTAAAATATAAAAGTAATTCATCCATCAAGACGTAGGTAAAATGCAAGGGACAAACGTCGTAGTAAGAGTAATAGCATTCGACCATCACACAGTAATAAAAGAATAAAACGCAGTCCAGAGTGGCCCAAGGCAGAATAAAAATTTCTCCATCAATCAATAAATCGCAGGGTTAATTAATCACATCAAGGTGCAAGAAAACCACTCAACCAGGAACAATCACAGGGGTAGATAGTTGGGAAAAACATCCTTCTCTCATCATCCACGCACAGAAAAGTAGGGCATTAGAATCTATAGGTCACTATGCACCAAAGTGACGACCGTCGATCCGGCTCCTGGCCGACTACTTAGGCGTGGACTGATGAACTAGGGATGAGGACAAAGACCGGGCATAAAATATTCATAAAAATCAATTAAAACCAACAAGACAGTCACAACATCAAGGATCGAATGCCAAGGGAATCAAGTCAAGTAGCGAGCTTAAGGCTATGTGGAAAATTAAGTTCTCAATTAAAATAATAAGTTAAACACCTTCTTTACATAGTTAAAAGTACAGAATTTAAAGCATAAAGTCAATAATAATATACCATGAAGAATAAGAGCATGTGTACCGTAGCCCAAGTTGTCCGCTCTAAGTCGTTGTCCTGCGTACTCTGTGCAACTCCCGCTTGTCGACCGATGACACTTCACCGATACCTCCCAGCCAACACTAGGGGTACTCTTCTTCCCCGTTATCCCCCCAAGCTGTAAAGGGGCCACGCACACTCAAGGGTTCACTGCTATGGAAAGCATGGTGATCCACAGTCGTAGGTTTGAACCCGCTCTAATACCATATGTAACAACCCCAATCGTTACAACTACACGTGAAGCAGAAAGTGCATTTTTTTTTTGTTTTTTGTTTTTAGGGAAGAAGGCAATGATGACATAGTTAACCACACCCAGACGATGAGCACAATACCTATAGATCATGCAACAGACAACAACAACTCTACATGATGGGACATCGAGTAACTGGGCGAAACATGCGTAAATCACGGAAGGAACTACTACCCACCGTACACAAACATGGCAATGCCTACAAGCTAAGGATGACATCCCAACCCGACACAATGGAATCGACGAGAAAACTAGAACCTCGATGGCACACACCCACACAAGAAGGCATTACATCGCAAGCACATACAAAAACTACAATGTACAATGCCCAAAATGGGTAGCATAGACTCCAGCCAAGTTATCAATTGCCTCTATCTGTTAGGATGCACAGTGATCCCCTCCTATGGAATCATGCGGTTGCCCAGTGATAGGTGTGATAACAACCGTAGCACAACAACCTAACTAGACCAAGGACTCAAGACAATCCAATGCGCTAAGAGCCGAATAGCTGATGAGAAGATACACCCGCACCCCCAAGCCACAAGTCGACTTGATGCAAGGTGACATTGCTCGATTAAAAATTTGTCGAACTAAACAACGACTTGCCAACAACCAAAAACCATTAAGTTAAGCAAGAAGTCGGAGTGTGAAGGCATGAACTACTATAAGGTTACTCTTAATCCTCTTAGGTACGCCATGCAGCCTCACAATCTCATTGATGAAAAATATAGCTATGTCCAATGCCTAATACGTCGTACGCATAGGAATAAAATGAGAACTCTTCGTCAGAGTGTCGACTACCACAAAAATCAAGTCGTGTCTCCTTGCAGTCAATGGAAATCCAACAATGAAATCCATCGAAATAACCTCCCATTTTGATTCTGGAATAGTGTGTGGCTGTAGTAATCCTGTTGGATGTCTATGTTTAGCCTTTACCTGTTGACATTCTAGACTTATGGCCACATAGTTGACTATGTCTGCATTTCTTCCTATCCAAAAGAATAAGGGCTTAAAATCCGCTCTCATCTTTGTGACTACCGAGTGAGCCATGTACACTGCTATGTGAGCCTCATTTAGGATCAAACTCCTCGACTCGTCGTTCGGTGGTACATAAATTCGATCTGTAAACCTCAATAATCCATCGTCATCAACGTAAATCGTTCAAATCTCGATACCATCATTGCATTTTGTCCGATAAAATCCTCTACCTCTTTGTACCAGTCATCGTCGTGCGATAAAGCTAGAATATTTTCACATAGTTTTGTCTGAAGAGGCAAAACCAAAAAGTTGTGTGGTCTCCAACTCAATTCATCTGCCACTCGGTTCACTGTTCCCTTTATATAAGTAATCTCAAAATCAAACTTGCTAAGAAATTCCGACCAACGTCGTTGTCACACGTTCAGGTTGCTTTGCGTAAAGATGTGTTGTAGTCCACAGTGGTCCGTCTTTAGTTCAAATTTTCGTCCAACAAGGTACTGTCTCCAAACCTTCAAGGCATATACAATGGCTAACAACTCCAAATAGTGTGTCGCATTGTTCTCCTAGTGCCTTCTCAGTTTCCTCTATATGTAAGCGATCACTCGACCATCTTGCATCAAGACTCCACCTAAGCCTTCCTTGGATGCATCAGTGCATACCAAGAAGTCCACGTCCATGTCAGAGACCTTTAGTATCGATGCTATTGTAAACAACTCTTTGAGCCTCCGAAATGCTTCCATGCATTTCTCGGTCCAAATAAACTTCTTGTTCTTCTTCTGCAATTCCATGATTGGATTTGATATATTCGAAAATCCCTCGACAAACTGTCGATAGTATCCTACTAAACCCATGAAGCTACGCACATCCGGGACATTCATCGGCGTAGGCCATTCCATAATAGCCTTGAAATTTGTTGGATCCACGACGATACCTTCACTAGAGATGACATGCCCTAAGTAGTGAATCTTCTATTGATAAAACGATCATTTAGACAATTTCCCATACAATTTATTCTCTCGTAGACAATGTAGTACCAAGTGCAAGTGCTCGTCACGCTCCTCCATTGTCCGAGAGTAAGTCAAATATTGTCAATGGATACTTGGATGAACTTGTCCAAGTACTCATGGAACACCTCGTTCCTCAAACTCATAAATACCCCAGGGGTGTTTTTCAGTCTAACAATAAAACAATAAACTCAAAATGTCCCAACCTCGTCTTAAAGTGGTCTTAGGGATGCCATCCTCCTTGATCCGTAACTAGTGATACCATGGTCTCAAGGAAATCTTTGAAAACACCACCGCACCCTTCACCTGATCAATAGATCATCGATCCTCGACAACATACATTGATTCTTGATCGTTGCCTTGTTCAATTGACAGTAGTCAATGCAGAGTCTCCACAACCCATCCTTCTTTCGTATGAAAATAACAGGCGCACCCCACGGTGACACACTCGGACGTATAAGTCCTAGGTCCAATAGCTCCTTCAGTTGCATTCTCAACTCATGTAAATCTAGGGTCGACATACGATAAGGCGTTCTCTCTATAGGTTCAGTCTCTGGATTTAGGTCTATGGTAATCTCCAAATCCCTCTTCGTCGACATCCCAAGTAACTCCTCCGGGAAAAAGTTTGCAAACTCTCTCACCACCAGAATGTGTTTTAGACCTTCTGCTACTCCTTTTCCATTTAACACAAGGATCACATAAGGCTTACACCCCTTGCGCCTTCTCTTTCGTAACTACAAGGAAGAGATGAACCTCAGGGAAACTCCTTGTTTTCAACCTACAATCACACATCTTTGTCCCTCATCATTGACCAAGCTCATTTATTTCATCTTACAGTTGAGTATCACCTCATGCAATTCCAACCAGTCCATACCGATCACAGCGTCGTAAGATCCTAAGATCATGACGTACAAGTTGTCCTTGGTGAAAAACTCTCCCAGGTTAAGGGTATAGCCCATAAACTTTCCTCCAACCTTCTGTTTGCCTCTAAAATCCATATAAAACAAAGCTAAACTCATCCTATTCGACTACCTTTATCTTAATCCTTTTTAGTGCTGCACCAAAAATGAAACTCTTGGTAGCACCGAGATCTATCAAAATACTAAGGGTCTAGTCAATGACAGTACCTGATGTCTTGAGCATAATCGACTGGTGCTCTACCTGGCGGTTATTCACCGCTACAAGAATCTGATGGGCCTTGCCCAAAACTCCTACGGTAGTGGGTCCAGATGATCCAGATACTCCAGTCCTTTCCTCTGGGCAGTAATGTTGGTAATGTTTCTCCCCACAATCCAACACACCCTCTTCGGTCCAGTATTCCTGGTACCCGAAGTAGAAGTTGAATTCTAACAATAAGTCCAAACTCGAACTTCTTGACCTTAAGTTTTTGGGTAATTTGGTGCAGATCATACCGAAGCGGCCCCAAAAAAAACCTCAAACTCGAGCACCATGTGACTGTCTTGTTGCAAGGCGTCGAACTTGTTGAGCCGATGCTCAATGAATTCCTCAAAAAGATACCTCTCTTGGAACCATTCCTCGAACAGTTCCCATGACACATTGTCGATGAAAATGTTCAATGTGGCAGGAGCATCTTCCATCATAGAAGAGCACTCCCCTTCAATTGAAAGACAACCATGTGGACCTTCAAGTTAGAGGTATAGTCACATAGTGCAAAGTGCATCACCAAAATTTCCAACCATGCCTCGGCGACTGCACCGTCTGGGGCACTCCTAGACTTGAGAACTCATCCCTCTCTAGTTCTCGATGAATGCTAATGGTACTGGTGGGCGCGCTACGGACCCTCAAGGGTACAGCCGCCCTAGCCTCATCTTAGTGTAGATGGTGAATCAAGGCCTCTGACAATCTCTGGAAGGACCTTATCATAGCTTCATCATCCCTTACAACAATTGGATCCATCCCAAGGATTGGTTTCTTCCCTTAGGGTTAGACTCTGAGGGCGTGGGAGTTGTTGGAGGTTTCGCACCTCCTTCCACGGCTTTAGGGTACGCACCTCTGTGGTGTCTTCTAATCGAGATCACCACATGGACACACTAAAATTTTTAGTTAGCGTAAGGTTAAAACTCAAGGGTTGATTGTTGTGGAAAGTGTACCAACCCTAAGTAATTAATCAATTGTCATGATTTAAATAATTTTTTAATATATATTAGTTTAATTAATTAATTAGTTGTCCTGATTAAATATTTGTTTAATGTATATTAATTTAATTAATTAATCAATTAATAATCATGATTAAATATTTGTTTAAGGAATATTGGTTTAATAAATTAATAATTTTCATTTTGAGGCTTAGCGTATTGGTAGATGACCCATTAATGAAAAAGGGATAAGGTAGTTGACACCTAATTGAGGGAGGGTAGTTGAGAATTAAATGAGGGAAGAAGGCGGTGAATGATGGGAAGGGAGGATAAGGCAAGGGGGGAGCATTATTTTGAGGGGAGAGGTCTTTATTATTGGTTTTGCTGGGGAGGAGCTTGTGGGAGGATTGTTGTGGTTTTGTTGAGGAGCTTGTTGTGGTTTTTCTTGAGGAGCTTGTTGGAGGTCTGTCATAGGGGGCACTGGGGTTGCGGGGATTTTGGGCTTGGAGGGCCAGGAAACTGCAAGGGTTCCTGGAGCTAGGGAGCTGGAGAGGCTCTGTTCCTAGCTGGATGGGAGGAAAAGATTCAGTTTTTAGGTAGTTTCAAGCAGTTTGCAACAACAAGAAAGAAAGGGACAAACTTCTTCTTCAAGAGGTATTTTTCCAGTATTAATTTTGTTCAGAATGAAATTTATGATATGAATTTATGTATGGAAAATGTGTAATATGTTGTGTAATTTGTTTTGTGACTATTTTGTACTGTATAATCTGAGAATTTCATATTTAACTTATTAATTTGCTATAAATTCAACATAAATTAGATAGATTTGTTGTAATGCAAACAGAAATAGAAAAATTAGATGTTACGACATAAACCTGTTCATAAGGAGTCTTTCTGAAAATAAAAGTAGTTTAGATTGCAAATTACCAATTAGCTTTGAAGCCCTAAAGCAGGGCTTTACACATGGTATCAAAGCTCTAGTTTAAATCTGGGGCCAAGGGCCTACCCACCTACTCATAATTGACCCCAAAATAACCCAGAAAACCTTAGATATTGTTGTAATTTTGAAGGTGGTTTGTTCACCTTAGAACCTGTAAGAAGCCTCACCTGAAGGAGCATAAATAAAAATTAAAAAAAAAAAAATTGAGATTGACTTATAAAAGAGGTAGAGATTTTTTTATTTTTTTTTTGTGTTAAAGTTAGATGAGATTTTTTCTAAATATATATATATATATATAGAGAGAGAGAGAGAGAGAGAGAGAGAGAGAGAGAGAACACACACACACACACACAAAAGAATTTATGTAGCATGATTTAAAAAAAAAAGGATTTAATAAAAAATAAAAAAAAAACTTAACAATTGCATGACTATCCTACATACATTGATTATATCTATGCATACTAGCACTCGACTACACCACAATAGGAACTCCCATTTAATCTGTTGAAAACTATAAAATACCAAATGCACCAAATATATTTTCTTATTTCAAATAGATAGCAAGAAACAACAAAATACTAGACTTAATCTTCCTCTTGGCAGAGTAGTTACTACTTCATTGTTGATAAAGAATAGCAGATCTAAACATACATAGTCTTTGTTATTATGCAAACCCTAACCTAAAATATTGGCTCTTGAGGCCAATCTCCAATTCATTTTCAAAGTAACTGAGAGCTACACTAAGTATCGAGGCAAGCATCAATTGTCAAAGTCGCATATGAGCTCCAATACACAAAGCATCCCAACAACCAATTCAAGGGAAGCCCATGGGTCAACAATATTGTACAAAACACATCCCAACGCACCAAGCCCGCAGGCCTTTGCCAAGCCATGGAATGATATTGCCAAGTAAGGAAATGCCCAAGAAGAGATGCCAAGTATGGAAACATTGATATCTTTGAGGAATCAAGCCTAAAACCCTTGCTCCATGCGTTCAAGTCAGTTGTTGAACCCATGAATGAGAGCCATGCACTATCTCAAAAAAAAAGAGATGGGAAGGGCACTCAACACACCAGAAGCCTTGATCTTCACTGCCGACTCAGGATATGCCCCATGTCCCACTTTCACCACTAAGCATAACACAATCGGTCCCATCGAGAACAGCGTTAGCCACATTTGTAACTTTAGCACGGGTAGGGCAAGGAGACTTAATCTTGGACTCTAACATTTGAGTAGCAGTAACAACAGGATTTACACATGAACAAGATCTGAGCCCTTATGAACAAAAGAAAGAGCGGCGACCTTTTCCAAAGATTTGCAAAAAAAATTGGAAGTCCGTGGGAGTTGGGCGGCCTTTGCAAAGACGTTAGACCTCATCTTTGACAGGTAGCAAATACTAAAAAAAAAACCGCAGGCAACAAATACAAAAAAAAAACAAGAAAAAAAAAAAAAGAGAAAGAAACTCGCAGGAAGGGAAATAACATTCCAGGCGTTAGTTTGTGTATGTTGTTTTGGAAAGAAGGTTCCATACACCACTGTGGCTAAAGGTCCTACCGGGATTCGAACCTAGGTCGTTGGATTCAAAGTCCAGAGTGCTAACCACTACACCATAGAACCTGCAGGCAGCAAATCTAGCACAAAAGAGCTTATGGTATTCGACCCCATGACCTGTGGTAAAGGAAATGCCTTGGGAAAGGTCTGATAGCTAATGCCCAAGCTATCAAGCACCAAAGCCCAACGGCCAAGACCATGCACCAAGCCACGAAGGAGGAGCCCACGGGGGCTTGTACATTGCACATTGCCCACAGGAAGGAGCCGTGACAGCGTAGCTGCACAGCCAAAGGACTACGCAGCCAAACCCACACAGCCATTACACCTTCCCTCTGTTGAGCAGATGACAAAAAAAAAACAAAAAATGAAAGAGGCTCGACCACAATAGCATAGAGGAAGGATGCGTGTAGGGTTTGGGGGCGGGGCATGTAGGGATTTGGGAGTTGAGAGGGAAAAAGGGGCACGTGGGCCTTATGCGAGGACCCACGATGCCCTATTTTTTTATTTATTTTTTTATTTTTTATTTTTTTGTTATATATTTTTTTGTTTTATTATTATTATTCGTTTAAATTTAAATTAATTGTAATTATTTTAAAAACAATTAAATTTTAACAATAAAGTTTAATTATTTCAAAAATCAAATTAAAGTTTAATAAAGTTAAATTAAATTGTAAAGTTTAATTATCTCAAAAGCATTATTTAGTTTACTTTAAGGTAAAGTAAAGTTAATTTATTTAGTTTTGTTTATTTCAAAATCATTATTTTAGAGTAAAGTTTAATTTAAAAATTTAAATTTTATTTCAACTAATGATTAATTGATTAATTGATTAAAGTGAGTAATTAATGTTAATACTTAAGTACATAATTTAATCATTAAGTATGTTCAAGATCACATTAACTGGTTTTAAAAAGAAAGTTTTAAGGACTTAAACCATGATAAAAGGGGGAGGGGGTTTCATGCACGCTAGGAAGGTAAGTTAGAGGAATTGGCGAGTGTGGTACAGTGCTAGCGTAGCTACCAGGCGAGGGAGTCAGTAGTTTTCTTAGGCGAAGACATCAAGCTTAGATGCTTTAACCCTAACCTAGCCACTTCCCCTAAAGAGAGTAACGTTTGTTTATAGACAAGTAAAAAAAAACTTACGCCTAACCCTGTTTTTAAGTTTAAGTTGCAGAAATGTGAATTGCCTTAGACTCTCCTTGAAAAACTTTTGGTTGATGCAAATTCAATTATACAGGATGGTTAGAACTCGAGGAAATCGAGGTAGAGGGGCATCATCGCAGGGACCGCCAGTACCGCCACCACCATCGCCTGAATTAGCTCTCATCCTGCGCTCTTTGGAGGCCATAAATGAGACTCTAAAGGGGCGTCAGCGAGAAGGGATTGAAGTGGAGATCCTACCATATGGAACGGGTAATCTTGAAGCATCGAGAGATTTAGGGGGAGGTCCTCCACCCGAAGGCATCACTAGAGAACTACAGAAGATTAAACTTCTAAAGTTCGTCAGGGGTCATGCTAGTGAACGTGCAGAGGCATGGTTGGAAGGAATGACAAGATGTTTCGCCTTAAGAGACTATGATTCCACATCAAAGGCAAAGATAACAATCTTTTGGTTAAGGGACAATGCCTTGAACTGGTGGGGTAACCTGGAGAGGGAGTTGCACCTTACCCCAGGCACCGTCTCTTGGTAACTTTTTGAGGAAAGGTTCCGAAGGAAATATCTACCAGCTTACTATGAGGAACAACAGGTGGGAACATTTCATGCTCTAGTACAGGGGAAAAAGACCGTGGAAGAGTACGAGATCATGTTCATGGAGTTGGTGAAATATGTTTCATACATGGATAATGATCAACGACAGGCAGAACGCTTTGTCTATGGGTTAAGCCCTAAGATAAGGGCCATGGTACGGATGTGGAAACCGTCTTCAGTAGCGGAAACAGTTGAAAATCCACGTTATGCTGAGGAAAACATGAACTTAAATGGAGGTATGAGATCGACCTTTCCACATCATCCTGGATTCATGGGGAAGGCCCCTAGGACCTTCTCCGGGGGAGGGAGCTCTAGGTCGCCTGCTTATGGTAATAGAGTCGCACCAAGGACAGTCACCACAGGGATTTCAATGGTAGTGAGTGCAACATCCCAGTCATCACCAACGACACAGGTAGGTCCACGACCTTCTCAAGGAGCAGCTAGTAAGGGCGGGGGTTCCAAGGGAAGGAAATCATTTCAGAGACTGTCACAAAGCAGTGTGTAGGTTCAATATTGTGTTACATGTTGGGGATGTAAAGGACCCCATTACCAGCGTGACTACCCAGAGTTGCAAGCAAGATTTGTGCATAGAGAAGGAAAGGCCCCGATGGGAAAAGCAAGTGGAAACCACCAAATTTACACAGCGATTAATAATCGCCAGGCAGAACATCAATCCACGGTGGTGGATTCATCAGGTACGCTAAATCATATCAATGTTAATATTTTATGTGATTTTGGTGTTACAGATAGTTTCATTTCACCATTTGCATTAGAAAAGAGTGGGTTGGAAGCCTATGAGCACGATGAATTTAAACAAGTTGAGATGGCTTCGGGGGAAAAACAAGTAGTAGGACCTAGCGTTGATAATTATCTAGTAGACCTGGGAGTGTGTACTACCAGGTTGAAGGTATACGTCACTGCCCTCGGCACGTATGACCTAATCATTGGAATGGATTGGTTAGAAGCACATCGAGTTATGGTAGACTATTTCGCAAAAAGGTTTATTTGTGTTGACGATGAAGGAATGCCAGTAGAGATCCACGGTGTACGGAGAAAGGTGTCTCTACGCTTTATCTCAACTATGAAGGTTAAGCGGTGCATGAGGAAAGGGTTTCAACTTTATGTAGTGGAAGCAATGAATGAAAGGAAAGGACCCTCCTTGGATCAGTACCCTGTATTGTCAGAATTTAAGGATGTTCTTCCGAATGAGTTGCCAGGGTTACCTCTTGAGAGAGAGCTTGATTTTACTATTGAGATAAAACCTGGTGCAGAACCAATTTCCAAGACTCCGTATAGGATGACATCACCATAACTTTGTGAGTTGCAAATGCAATTAAAGAGCTACTCGACTTAAGGCTAATAAGGCCTAGTGTCTCACCTTGGGGTGCACCAGTAATCTTTGTGAAGAAGAAGGATGGTTCCTTATGACTGTGTACAGATTACAGGGACTTGAACCATGCTACAGTGAAAAACAGGTACACAATGCCACGAATAGATGATCTCTTCGATCAGATGAAAGGAGCAGCGGTATTCTCAAAGATTGATTTGCGATCAGGGTATCACTAGTTAAGGATTAAGGAAGGCGATATTCCTAAAACTGCCTTTCGAACTTGGTTTGGGTATTACGAGTTCATTGTAGTACCTTTTGGATTGACCAATGCGCCAGTAGTATTCATGAGCCTCATGAACGGTGTATTCCGGAAGTACTTAGACTGATTTGTACAAGTATTTTTAGATGATATCCTCATATATTCCAAGAATGAAAGAGAGCATGAGGAACACTTGCGAGCGGTGTTTTCCTGTCTTAGAGAGAACAAATTGTATGGGAAGTTTTCGAAGTGTTCCTTCTTTCAGAAAGAAATCCACTATTTAGGTCATATCATTTCCAGCAAAGGAATCTTTGTGGACCTAGAAAAGGTAAAGGCCATTATGGAATGGTCAGTGCCAAAAAATGCTCATGAGGTAAGAAGCTTCATGGGGCTAGAAGATTATTATCGGAGATTTATGGAAGGGTTCTCTAAAATAGTGAAACCCATCACCACTTTGCAGCGCAAGGGGGTTATGTATGAATGGACAGAAGAATGTGATAGTGCATTCATTGAGCTTAAGAGGTTACTAACTAGTGCGCCAATTCTACGAGTGTCGGATATGAAAAAGGACTTCACAATCTGCACGGATGCCTCGAAGCAAGGGTTGGGGGCCGTGCTAATGCAGGATGGAGGAGTGATAGTGTATGTGTCAAGGAATTTAAAGCAACATGAGGAGCTTTACGCAACTCATGATTTGGAATTGGCAGTCGTAATGCTAGATCTGAAACTTTGGAAGCACTATCTAGTGGGGCGAAACTTTGAGCTCAAAACAGACCATCAAAGTTTAAAACATCTCTTCACTCAAAGGGATCTGAATTCCAGGAAATAAAAGTATTCTTTGAAATTTTTCCATAACATGTATATCATCATTGTTAATAAATCTTTTCAATGTTCAAAAATCTTTGGTGAGCTCAAGTGAAAATCAACAAAGTCCTTTGAATGGTTGTTTATGTTTGTAATTAATCTAGAGTTATATATGATCAACATGCACAACTATATTTCAAAACCCATAGTTGAACACCATTTATGAAATGGGTAACCTATTCACAAAAATGCATTTTTGGTGCACATGATTTTGGAACAATAGAATTAGCTTCAGTGATGGTGGGATGCCCATTAGTGTGCCATTTCACTTCCTACTTCACTCATATGTT
>ML783516.1:111042-121727 GCA_009831015.1 Picea engelmannii
ATATTTTTAGTGTGTCAAAGAAGATAACACGATGAATCTCATCTATGAAAGCCATTTGAAGTGAACATACACACATCACAAAATAAATATTGGGTTGAAAATGAATATGTATCTTGTTTTGTGAATATATGTGCTTCAGTTATGAATTTAGATATTCGTGTGGATGGAATCATTTTTACATAGAAATGGTTATCACGTGCATGCTTTTATTTGATGATTGTTACAAGTATATATGCTAAAATGATAAGGACTTGGAAGCATCTCAAGGAAATGATAGGAATTTTTGTACATTGTTGTCCAAGATAGCCAGTAAAGGCAAGTTTGCAACGGAGATGATAGCATTGCAGATGCGGCTAAAGAAGGAAGACAAACCCTCATTCTTGGGAAGAAAGGTTCACCAAGGACGGTGTTATTTCAAGGGGGGAGGGAAATTTAATTCATCGGATTTGGCCATTGAAATACAATATGTTATACCATGTATTTTTTGTATAATGAGATTTGTGTAATGGGTGTCAATTCATGTAGGTTGAGTTATAATGTGTTGTAAAAATGTGAAATGCATTGTAATCATTCCCAGTGCAGAGCCCAAGGACAAGGTTTAACTAGAGAATGCTTATGAGTCCCAATAATGGGCTAGGATTATAGTGTGGTTGTTATGTTTTCCATGGTGTGCTTGTGATTTTGTAAGATCATGTATAAAGGAAATACATAATAATACAATATCCATGAAAAAGGTTGCATAAGGATGAGGGGGGTATGATACAACAAGAGGGGAAGTGGAAAGGGGGTCCATGGGTGATTTGACCTTGACACTTGTCATTTTGGGAATACTTCCCTTTTTTCCCATGCTTTCTTAAAATTAATTACATCAATCATTGAGTTGTCACATGTCCAAGTACAAGTTATCACATCCTTGGACCTTGGGATTCAGGAAGAGAGTAGGCCACATGCAAAGAAAAGTTATATTTTTCCCTGTCATTGGTTCATTCTTCCAATCTTCAATCAACATTCCTCTCCCATGTTATGGGTATTATCCTCTCTTGGTTTATGGGAAATATGTGTGAACCCCATGGTTGTTATGGTTGTTATGGTTGTTACGCTTGAAAATGTACTTATGGTTGGGAAGAGACTATGGAATTTGGGGAATTAGTATTGAAAATATGAGAGAAAATGGAATGGTTTTGATGGAGAAACCATGGATATAATGTGCACAACAATTGACACAAACACTATTAAACCTATAACATCATTATTGATGTTCATACACAATTTTAGAGCCAAGTGTTTTTTCTTCCAAATTATTCACAAAATGCAATCAACAATGTTGGACTCTTTTTGTCTACGTCGAAGAGGATTGTAGGGGAAGAGGATCCCTAAGGCATTGTTGAGTAGAGAAAGTGAAGATCTTCCTTATGTTTTGTAGGGTAGTGAATGAGAGTTCCCTTGTTGATTGATGGTTGTATGAGGGCCTATAACACTTTGTAGTGAACAAAATGGCTATGTCATGAGATTAATGGGTCGATTTGAGTGATATTAAGTCCTTGTAGGAGCTTCCTTTTCCCTAGTGATATCATGGTCGAACTTCAGGGTGGAATCCATGGATGATTCCTATGATTGGGTAGTGAATCACTGCTCAACAACCGATTTCATGGACTTCATTAGATTATAGATAAGTATTCACAATTATCTTATGTATAATGTTTTATGTTTTGTTTCCTTGAATTTAATTGGTAATGAATGAGTTTTGTTTATGCATCGTTTATTCCATTGTTATTTTATATTTTCATATTAATTTAGGAATATGTTTCTTCTAGGGGCTAAATCAACCTTGCAAAAGGTGAAGCAATTGGTTATTGAAGAAGAAATTTTGAATGGAGTGCCTCCATGGCCGAGGGAGGCATCCAATTAGGTTCCAAGTCAACAAAAAAGATAGTGTGCCAAATGAGTTGGAACATGGGAAAAATAGGAAAATATTGTCGCACATAATTCATACATAGAGATGGAAAGAGCACAACAAGCAAAGAACAAGAGCATGCAAAATGTTGAGTGTAACAAGTGTGCATGAAAAAGAAAGCATGATAAAGGAAAGTGAAAGGTTGTGGTGGAGAGTAAAATGAATAAAATGGATCTAAAAAGTTGCAAGGAAGCTCAAGATCTAGATTGGATATGAAGGATTGTAATAGAAAGATAAAGAGTTCAAACTTGCTAGACGGAGGACCGACAAAATGAATAAATTGGAATGTTTGCATTCCATTCATGTTATCTAGTGCCAAGAGATATTGGTTCAGTGTTGTGGAGAGTCAATCAAGAGCCAAAGTAGCATGTGAAGGCTCATTTCTATTTATGTATGTGTATACCATTTTCTAAGTAAAGAGAATGAGTAGATGTATTACCCTATGACTTTGTAATCTAGTTTTTATGTTATTTGGGTGATTGGTATCCATCTAAGCCATAGAACATCATTGTTTTAATTTGTGCGTTGCGGACCAATGTGCTTAGTGTCATCTAAAGTGAAACAATAATGTGATTTAAAGTGAACATGGTGAGTGTAACGAGTGCACGTGACAAATAAATCATAATAAAGGAATGTGAAAGATTTGAGTGGAGAATAAAACATAAAAATATGGATCTAAAAAGTTTCGGAGGAATCTCAATAACTATATTAGACATGAAGGGTTGTAGGAGGAAGATAAATAGTTCAAAGAGGCTATATAGTGAGCTAGCAAAATGAATAAATTTGAATGTTTCCATTCCATTCGAGTTCTCCAGTGCCAAGAGATATTGATTTGGTGTTGTAGAGAGTGGATTGAGAGCCAAAGTTGCACATAAAGGCTCATTTCTATTTATGTATGTGTAAACCATTTTCTTAGTAATGAGAATGAGTAGACATATTACCCTATGACTTTGAAATCTAGTTTTGATATTGTTTGGGTTATTGCTATCCATCTAAGTCATAGTGTATCATTGTTTTAAATTGTATGTTGCATACCAATGTGTTTAGTTTATGAAGGGAAGAGAAGATTGGTTGAATTGGGTCATTGTACCTTGACTATGCCATTTGTTACCAAAATAGTTTGAATAGTCTTTGGGATAGAACTAAGAAAAAGGAAGGCTTAGAGAAAATCATCGAAAGTTAGCAAATGAGAACTAAACAAAATGGGCAATAAGAGGTGGAAGGACAATCACGAATAGAGTATTAAAATCATTAAGGAGAAGAATTGAGAACAAAAAAAGAAGAAAGAGAAGTCAAAGTGAGTGAATCAAAACCAAAAGAAGAAGAAGAGAGTGAAGTCAAATATGGAGATGTTGCAACACAATTGATGAGATTCCTAAAGAACAAAAAAGAAGGAAAGATAGAAGTTTCATATTATAATGAAAATTTGAAGGCAAAATCACAAATTAAGTGAGATGGAACTCTATCTTGAGTTCGAACGAATAGAAAAACCATAGGCAACAAAATTCAAAAACACAAATTTAAAGGGCCATGCTACCATATGGTGGGATTATGTGCAGCACAAGCAAGTTCATAAGGGTAAAAAGAAGATTCACAATTTCTACAAGCTAGTCACAAAGTTGTGTGTGTATTTTTTTCTTAAAGACTACAAGAATATTATGTTCAAAAAATTGCAAAGTCTCATATGAAAATATCATAGTGTATAGAGCATAGAAGAATTTTTTTTAATCCATATGCATTGGACACAAAGAGGATGAATACCAACAAGTTTCAAGGTGTGTGAATGGGTTGAAGTTTGTCATTCAAGATGAAACTAATCTTGCATAAAATCTATGTAGTCGAAGAGGCATACCAATTAGAGCTCGAGGTAGAAGAGAAGTTAGCACAAGGCCAATAGACAAAATGTTGGTGGAGGAAGAGGTTACACTAATAGAGGTCGCAATTCCAAAATGAAAGTAGAATATGCATGCAATGAGGAGCTTGATAAGACAAATGAGAACAATGCCCCCAAAAGAGATTGAGTTAGAGGTTGTTGAAGTTTGAGATGGTGTGAAAGATAAAAATGGAGGTTAAAGAAGGTAGATATATTGTTATACTTATGGAGGAGAAGACCATAATTTATTTCAATGTTGACGAAGAAAAGACATGCACAAAGGTGAAACTAGAACTTGATTATCGCAAGATCTAAGCATCAAGGATAGATAGACAATCATAGTAGTAGTAAAGAATATCTAATGATAGTCAAAAGGATGACCATGCCAAAGAAAAAATAGACAATACTAGAATATAAACGATTGAGACAGAACATATTCATAACCAAATGCAAATATAGACCTATAAGTGTTGAAAGCTAATTATTGATTTAGATAACACATAAAAATATGGTCGCAATAGAAATGGTAGAAAATATTGGGTTGGTCTAACAAAAACATCCACATCCATATAGTCTATTTTGGTTTCATCAAAGATATTAAATGATGGTGAAAGACCAGTGCAAGGTGTCATTTAATATTGGTCACTATAAGGATGAAATTATGTGCAATGCCAATCCCATGGACGTTTTTCATTTGTTGTTAGGAAGAGCATGGTAGTGTGGGAGATGTAAAATGCATGAAAAGAAAAAGAACACCTACACCATCACCAAGGATGGTAATATATTCTAGTCAATATCAATGAAGGAAGAATATCCCAAATGAGTGTTACTGGAATCAACGAAGAAGTTTTTATGTGTGACAAAGGAAACAAAATAGTGTTATGTGATTATAACAAAAAAGTGATAAGAGTGTGATGAAATAGAAGAGCATGTCAAGGAGATCCATGCATAAGTGAAGAAATTGGTGGAGGAAACATTAATATAACATGTGATGACATGCTAGATGTATTTCCACCAAAGAGGAAGATTGCACATGAGATAGACATGATTCCAAATGGAGAATTTCCAAATCAAGCAATGCATAGGATGAATTTGTGGAAAAGCATTGAGTTGAATTGTGGTTGAAGGGATTTATTAGAGAGAGCATGAGCCTATACATGGTACCAACATTTATAATATCGAATAAAGATGGATAATGGAGGGTGTGTACAAACTCTAGAGTTCTAAATAAAATCACAACTAAGTATAGGTTTCCTTTACTGAGAATGGATGTTCTAATAGACAATTTAAGTGGCACTAGAGATTCATAGAGATAGATTTGAATAGTGGACATCATCAAATCAATATTAGAGAGGGAAACAATTGAAAATCTACATTCAAGACCAAAGTCAACTTGTATGAGTGGTTTGTTATGCAATTGGATTGACCAATGTGTTAAATACCTTCATGCAATTAAGGGAAGAGGTAATGTGGCCATATATTTGTGAGTTTGTAGTAGCTTATTTGGAACACATTATGATTTTCAACAAGAATAGACAAGAACATTTATAACATCTATGCTTGGTGTTTGAAGCATTGAAAAAGGATTGGTGGTGTGAGCTTTTCAAAGAAATGGTGTACCTTGGGTTCACGGTGTCCAAATATGGATTATGCTTGGATCCAGAGAAAATTAAGGCAATATTGGAATGCTTAACTTTCCACAACATCACAATTTTTTATAAAAACTTCATCATAGGATTCAAGGAGATATGCACACCAAGGGTATATGTAAGAAAGTATGAGGATTATAGTGGAGCATGCAAGAGTGAAAGAGTTTTAAGATGTTAAAGAAACATATAATATAGATCATGTGTTATCATAACTTGATTTTAGTAGAGAATTTTAGGTTGATTATGATGCAAACACATCAATGATTGGTGGAGTGTTGAGTAGACAAGGAAGACCAATAGTGTTTTCAACAATAAATTGAATGAAGAGGGCCATAATTATTATACTTATGATCTCAAGTTTTATGCTATTGTGTAAGTGTTCAAGCATTTGAGACATTATATATCATGGAAGGAGTTCAATTTATACATAGACTACTTGGTATTGAAGTTCGTTAACAATCATGGAAGGTTATTGTAGGCATGTGAAGTAAGTTTTTGTAGAGTTACACATTTGAGTTGAAGCACAAGGGTTCATTTACATTAAGTAGGAGACCATTGATGTGGATGACAATGAAGAATGAGACAACTAGCTTTCATCGGTTTAAGGATTCTATGCACAAGACATGGATTTTGGATAGGTAGAAAAGAGGTGCAAAAGCCCATAAATGCAAGACAAAAGCACAAAATTTAAATATTTCATCCCATATTGGTATTTGTTCAAGGGGAAATGATTATGCATACCAAAAAATTCAAAGTGGGATAATTTTATTAAAGAATAGTTGTGTAGGGGTGGATTAGGACACTTTAGGTGTGATAAAAAAAAAAGTTTATTGACGTAAATATCTCAGTGGAATATGAAGGAGGTCAACAATATTATGGCGTAGTGCAGAATTTGACAGATGGAAAATATAGTTAGTCAAAAGACTAAGTTGTATACACCTTTGTTGATTCTAAAGATGCATTTGGAGGACATATGTTGATTGCATTATTTGATTGGAAAGAACATAACACAAATTTGATGCAATGTTGTGGTTGATAGGTTTTCAAAGATCAAACAGTGTATTCCTTGTAAGAAGACTAGTGATGTGACATATTGAATGAAGTTACTCTTAAAGAAGGTGGTGTGATTACAAGGATTTCCAAAGACAATCATATGAGACAAAGATACCAAATTTTCAAGTCATTTTGTAGGATTTTGTGGAAGAATATAGTGATAAAGATGTAGTACAACTCAAAGAAATATCACCTTCATGCAAATGGGAAAAAAAAAAAGTATTGAATCATAGGTTGGGAAATCTACTAAGGTGATTAGCTAGGGATAAGCCAAGAAAACTTAATCAAGTATTGGTGGAGGAAGAATTTACATATAACAATGTTGTGCACATGTGGATGAGATTCTTTCTATTCAATATTATGTATGGGAAGAACCCAAGGGGACTAGAAAACTTGGTTGATTTTCCAACAGATGTGTAGAGGAGTGGTGGCTCATAGTTTTTTGCAAAGCAAATGGTTAAAGTGTATGCACATGTCCAACTAGAATTGAAAGAGATAAGCATGGAGTGTAAGGTGTATGTTAATGCACACACAAGGTACAAGTCATTTTCTATTGGGGAGTTGATTATAGTGCATTTGAAATAACAACACTATAACCCCAAGGGTGTGCCCAACAAGTTGAATGTGAAAAAGATCAAAAGGTGTTAAATCAAAAGGAACTTTGGAGACAAAGCATAAGAAGTGGAGTTTCTAGGAGTTTGACATATCACCCAATTTCAATGTTGTTGACTTGTATGAGTACAAAGAAGTTGACACCATCACAAAATATGAATATGTATAGGAATAACACATAGGAATATTTAGCACAAGCAGATGCCAAGGAATAACCAAGATGAGATCAAGAAATTTTTGGATGAAAAAGTGACAAATATGTGAAGAACAAAGTATAATTAATATATAGTTAAGTGGAAGAACAAACCCAATACAAATAGTACTTTGATTTCTGAAGCGGAGTATCAAACAATTGTATGGAGAAAGTTGTAGAAGAAGCTAAGGATGATAAAGCAATATGAGGATGCATCTTGTTTTATTTGCAAGGGAAGTTAATGTAGAATCATCCTTGAAACAATTAAATCCAAAAGAGCACCAAGCAAGTGCAACACAAATGAACATGATAGAAAAGGAAAGTGCATAATAGGAGTTGGAGTACATGCATGATATGGGAATAGTGCAACACACAATCAAAGTGCAAAGATTAAAATGGTGCAGCAAGAAAAGGAAAAAAAGTGTGTAGAATGTTGATACCATCCGAAGTTCAATAAGAGCACAAGGAAAGTGTGCACGGTGAGCATGACAAGTGCATGTAACAAAGAAAGGTGCCAAAGGAAGATAAAAGGTTGCAATGGAAGTTGAAGTGATAGGATTGTATATGAAGAGCTCTAGAGGAAGATGAACAAACAAATTGGACACAAAGATTTCCAAGAGGAATCACGAGTTTGGAGATGCTAAATAGTTAGAGAGTGGAATGAATAAATAGGAATATTATCATGAGTCGGGTTAGCTACTCCCAATAAAGAGTGATTTAGAGTTGTAGATATTTGACTAACATCTAGAGGTATGTACATATATACCATTTTTAGAGTAATAGGAATGAGTAAACATATTCCGCATATATTATGTAATATATATGTTATATTTTTTAAGTGATTGTATTCCATTTGAGTATTGCAATGCATCTTTACTTGAATCTATGTTGTAGAACATTGCACTTAATCTATGAAGAGAGAGAAGGTTAGTTGAATTAAGTCCACTACACGACCATTATGCCACCATGGTTGTACTACTAAAAACCATGCCACTAAGCTATAAAATTGTGTTATTTACTCTTGGAAAAGTAACACTCCTCGACATTAGATTAAAAAATAACAAGGGTTCTTGAAGTAGGAAAAAGGGTGCATAGTACTTTCTCAATAAATGGTATATCATGTGAAGTCCCACACTAAATATGGTCCCCACCCTAAGGGGGGTGTGTCAATGATTATGTTTATTGTGCAACCAAAGGAAACATAGCAAGGATAGCAAGGAAGGAATGTGCTAGAAGGGTAGTCAAGGATAGCAATGGATCTATTAATACACATCAAATTCTTAGGTAGGGAAACAAACAATCAAGCAAGAATCATGGAGGGATTAATGGAGAGAGGAAAACTATATATAATCAAGCAAGAATCATGGAGGGATTAATGGAGAGAGGAAAACTATATATAATTAGGGGGATCCTAAAGATAATCTCTCAAAGGGTATTCCAAACTTTCAAATTTTTTTCTAAGGAAGGAAAATAATGATCCCTCTTGGGATCCCAAGGGTTAACTAGCTTGGGTGGAAAAGGTTACTAGTCATTTTGAAGAGATTAAATTTCAACATGTGAGCCTCTTGAAAAACTTGGCTATCACAAATGAGTCAAGGACTTAGAAGAACATTTCCTTGTTATCTCTAAGAGGAGGGAGACAAGCAGGCTAAGCTCAAGAAGAGTTTTTTTTTTTTTTTAATTTGCTTCTAAAAATATTCCCTAAGGGCATAGACTACACCACATAATGTAGAATTCATTTGACTGAAGTGTTAGCTCTAAATGGTCTTTGTTTTGTTAATATCATTTATGACTTGCACCTAGCCTCATCCCCTTTCAAACAAGGTGCACATGACTTGCACCTAGCCTCATCCCCTTTTGACATGCCATTCAAACAAGGTGCACAATTGCAAAAATATGTAACATTGGTGAACAACTTAAACTCTATCAATTTCACGAGTAAATCTATTCCCATTGGTAACTCAAAAAAAATTTAAAACACTCTCCTTATGGATTCAAATTTTGTACTTGGTCAAATTTCCTAAATTATTATCTAACTATTCCTTCTTTAGACGATTTATATTACTGAAATTATATAAACTTGTAAATTTAATGTGTAAATTCTTCCAACATAAATAGCTAACCCATACTAAATAAAGTGGCTTTAATATCCCATATACTAAAAGTAATAAAGTGGCTTTAATATCCCATATACTAAAAGTGGTAGGTAGTGATGTCCAAAGTCTTAATTACGGATGAGATAGAGATAGACAATTTGGAGAAAATATCAAATCGATCGATGTGGGGCTTCAAGGATCTAAGTTTGTCATGTTTCAAGGAGGGAAGTGCAAAAAAATAGATTGTAATATAGTGCAAGGGAGGTTGTATAAAAACCATTTACCTTTAGTCAAAATTCAATAGAACAAATAGAAGAGTTAGGGATACTAAGGCAAGGAAGAGTTTTGAGCCATGCAAGATAAAAACTAAAGAAAGGATAAAGTAGCAATAAAATAGAGAGACCTCCAACATTGGAGAAAATCTTGTAAAAATAAACAAGCTAACTAGAGCATTAGTTATAAATATCAATTATTAGTATCCTTAATTATTCAATCACATGAATATAGTAATTATAGATATCAAGTATGTATCTTGTATTATTTAATCACATGAATGCAATACCATTCTTTCAGGTCTAATACATGTCATAATTTTTAATTTTACTTGTTAATATTTTTTTCATTATATATAAATTATATATAATTGCTACTCAAATTAAAAGAAAAGATGAAAGCATAATTAAATTATAATAATAATAATAATCTATTTTTTTAAGTCATCGTCAAGTCACACCAAATTGGTGTATGAGACCCCCTTGTTTGTGGGACAAGGAACCCCTTCCACTCAGCAATTTGACTAATAAAATTTACAAAGATAATATATTATTTAAGACCGTTACTTATTTTTTTATATCATATATTATTATTTAAGACCATTCCTCGACAATGAGGAAACGGAGTCAATGGAATTCCGTTCATTTTTTTCCTGGATGTTTTCACACCTCACGTGGATGTAGCCTTCAAGGGATGACATGTAGTAGTTATGCAAAGTCTGTATATAGTATTTTGGATGTGATTGTATATGATTTTTGTAAATGGTGTTTTCACTAACATAAGAAGCTTCTTTTTGAAATGAAGACTTTTTTTTTAAGGAAGATGGTAGGTATACTCTGTATTTTTGGTTTTGATTTTATTTCTGATTTTAATTTTGAATAACTAATATGTATTTTTTTTTATTTTGAACAACCAACATGTATATTCCATCTTAATGAATATAAAGATTTTTTTTAATTATTATTTAAAATTATTAAAAAAA
>ML783516.1:128434-141073 GCA_009831015.1 Picea engelmannii
TGATTAGCTAGAGTATCTGTGATTTGATTTAATCTCCTAGGAACATGAAAATATGTAATGTAATCAAAGTTGCGTTCTAAGAGACGTACCCTAAGGAATCGTCGGTGTAAGGTTGGATCATGAACTCGGTATATTCTGTTTAGTTGTGACACAATCAGTTGAGCGTCTAGATAGACCTGGAGATGAGAGATACCCAATAACAATGTGTCACGAAGCAGCTCAATCACTGCACTATACTCGGCAACATTATTTGTCGTGTCACCTAAGAATATACCTCCGGAAGATAACAACTGACCCTGTGGTGTAAAAATTACCCAAGCTGCGGAGGCAAGCCTCCGCGTGTGTCGACTAGCACCGTCCGCATACCCAACAAACACCTCGGACTCATTTGACATCTGCCATATTGACAAAATATAACATCAATGACACGTCCATAACACTTTTTAAAAGAAATGTAAAAAAGTAATAGTACAAAGACTATACATATGTTACAAAAAGTTACCCACAGTGACCGTTCTATGAGTAATACTTCTTGAGGTAGAGCCCATTTCTAGGCTCCGCCAAAGCATTCCCTTCAAAATCGACCAAACGATAAGCGCCCTTTTTTAATACCTCCTTAATAATGAAGGGTCCGAACCACATGGGTTTAAACTTTCCTGCCCCCAGGGGGTCCTTATCTTGGTCATAGACCAGGACAAGGTCGCCCTCAGAAAAAATCCGAGGACGAACGAACCTATCATATTGACACTTGACCTTATGTTTATGAGCCTCATTGGCTAGGGCCGCATCGCAACGCTGCTCATCAAGCTGCTCAAGTTGTACTAACCGCTCTTCAAGTGGAGAAGTGTTTGGCAATAACTGTAATGCCAATTTCAGAGATGGGATTTGACATTCGATGGGCAAGACTACCTCCAGCCCATAAACAAGTTGGAAAGGTGAGAAACTGGTTGCAGTCTTAATAGATGTTCGGTAAGCCCATAATGTTGAGTATAACATCAAATGCCAATTTGACTTGGCTGAGTTGATAGTTCGTTGTAGGATAGTCTTAAGAGTTTTGTTTACAGCTTCCACCTGCCCATTGGCTTGGGGGTAGTAAGGTGATGAATGCTCCTACCGTAACCCAAGCTTTGATGTTAATTCGGACATCATTTGGTTCTGAAAGTGACTGCCATGGTCAGTTACAATCTCTCTCGGGACACGGAACCGTGCTATAATCTGGTTGAATAAGAAGAGAGCTGCAGTCTCTCCATCATCTTTAAACGTTGGCATAGCTTCGACCCACTTAGTGAAGTAGTCGACAGCTACTATGATATAGCGGTGCCCCCTTGCTGACGGGGGGTTGCATGTAGTGTAATCAATCCCCCACTTCGTGAAGGGACCAATTGTGATGACAAGAAACATAGGAGCTGGATGTGCCCTCATCTTTCGAGAGAAGATTTGGCACGGATGGCACTTCTTTACCGACTCGATACAATCTTTGATAAGTGTGGGCCAGACGTAACCTGCTCGTAAAATCTTTTGGGTTGTTTCCAACCCAGATAAGTGACCGCCACAGGCTCCTGTATGACAATCGTTGAGCACTATGACGGCCTCCTCATGACTAAGACATCGACGCAAGATGCAGTCTACACCTCGTCGATACAACGTATCATCGAGTATGAGATAGTTCTTAGCCTGATGGTGTATCCGTCGACGCTCATCACGAGAAGCAGAGGTGGAGCACTTCAAATTCTGGAGATAGAGCAGTATATCTCCGTACCAGGGGTCTGAAGATTCAATCAAAAACATATCCCCCCGGATAGGCGAGTCCTCAGGCACAACGTAACCTGACTCAACCGGAAGCTCCGAAATAAGTTCTGCGAAGACCAATGACTTCTTGGACTTTGCTGAAACGAAGTCTAAGTCAAATTCTTGGAGGATGACCATTCATCTACTGATTTTTCCGTCGATAACTCGTTGGGTCAACATGTACTGGAATGGATTCATGACAGCAACAACAGTGGTCTTGCGAAACAGAACATAATGACGGAACCGTTGAACAGCATGAATTGCTGCCAACGCAAGTTTTTCGAGATGGAAATAATTAAGTTCCGGTCCTACGAGGCCTCGGCTCAGGTAATAGATCATGTATTCTGAAAACGAATCATCTTCCTAAACTAAAACCATGCCTATGGTTGACTCTGCGACAGCCAGATATAATAGGAAATCTTTGTTATAATTAGGTGGCCGTAGCAGAGGTGCGGTTGTGAGGGTGTGTTTTAATGCGTCGAAAGAGCGTTGAGCGGCCTCATCCCAAAAAAAAGGAACATCTTTCTTCAGTAAACGCATAAAGCCCTTGGTGATTTCAGCATAGTTGGCGATGAAGCGTCGTAAGAAGTTCACCTTGCCTTGAAGACTTTGAAGTTGTAAGATTGTGCGTGGGGGAGCAACTGGATTATTGCCTCCACCTTAAGAGGATCCACCATGATCCCTGTTGTTGATACGATAAAACCTAACAAACGTCCTGACGTGACGCAAAATCTGCACTTGTTGGGATTCAAGCGAATCCTGAAGTAGCGACAGCGTTCGAAGATTAGTCTGAGGTGCATAGGATGATCCTTTCGCTTGCAAGAGCGTGATGCTAAATCATCTAGATAGGCCTCGACTATATGTTTGAGGTCGTGAAACGCAAAAGACATGGCCCACTGGAAAGTGGCTCCAGCATTCTTGAGGCCAAAAGGCATCTTACGATAGGCGAATGTACCCCACAGACAAATGAATGTCGTTTTGTGTTGGTCCTCAGGTTTGATTTGGATTTGATTATAGCCCAAAAAACCATCCATGAACGAAAAGGCTTCACAACCGGCACATTCATCAATGATCTGGTCGATGAATGGGGTTGGATAATTATCTTTTGGACATGCCTTGCTCAAATCACGGAAATCGGTACATACACGAATCGTGCCTTGTTTTTTTATCAACCGGCACTGGGTTTGACACCCATTGAGTCAAATGAATAGGGTAAATGAACCCTGCCTTGAGTAATTTCTCAACCTCAACCTTGATGGCTATTGCTTTCTTAGGATTGACTGGACGAAGTTTTCGCCGAACAGGCTTGGCATCAGGATATGTCGTGATTTCATGTTCAACTATTTTCGGATCGATACCTGGCATTTCCTCATAAGACCAGGCAAAAACATCGCAGAATTCTTTGAAAAGATATGTGTAAATTTGAACCTCTTCGGGGGATCAATCCACTTCGATGAAGACATTCTCCATGACGCCAGGGTTTCAGGAGATGTTAATAGGTATGGTTTCAGCGATAGTTTCCATATTCCCCTCAGCATGAATTTCCTGTGTAGCTAAGAGGTTAATAGGACACGGCTGATCTCCCGTCATGGTGATAGTGAATTCTCCTGCCTTGATTCGGTGTAAATCTGGGAGGAAATATGATCTGTGATGAAGATCTTCCCAAGGTTTGTCCGGACTAGTCATTGCTTTGATTACTGCTTCGTCGAAAGGCAACACTAAGTCTAACGAATCGATGGTAGCAAGAGAACCCCGAGCCCAAATAGGCTCTTGAAGTGGATCCAACTCTTGTGCGGGAGTCGGATCAGGGTTAGCTGAAGCTTGATGGACTAAAGAGTACGCTACTTCAGCAGCCGACAAGGGCATGGACATGATGGAGTTCCCTGTCTCATCCATCGTGGCTGATGGGGAAGGAAGAATCCACAGATCTGCAAAGTAAGTCATGCGGAACGACGAAACTTGAAAAATATCAGCCTTGTGGTGGTTAGATATAAACTTGACATCGTCATGAGGAGGTGGGTAATCGAAGGTACCCATCAAGGATCGGCACAAACCAACTCCTACGTTAACGACATCGGCTTGAGGATTATCAACCATGGGAACCATGGATGCCCCCAAAGCTGGGTCAGGTCTAGAGAAGGACAATTGATCGATGGTCACTATCTGACCTTCATGTGGAAACAATAAGACTCGGAAAACTGTAGCAACCACAACTTGCATAGCATAAGTCCAACTCCAACCTAACAAGAGGTTATAGTCGAGGGGAGCGTCGACTACCTCTACCTCAACACACACGGTCTTGCCTCCTAACTGCACAGGGAAAGAAGGAATGATGCCATGTGGTCGGAAAGAACGACCGTCGAACGCAGTGAGGAGGGTAGGTGATGGAGACAAAGCGGGCTGACCAATGGCTTTCCAACATGCTAACGACATAACGCAAGTCGAAGCGCCCTCGTCGACCATCGTGCGAAGGATATTCCATGTAAAAGTTTTCGTGGGATGAGCCACTACTATCTGAAACGCGACGTGGTAAGGCAGACGAGGTTTTAAGTCGGTCGTATCTAACATGATGGTACCCGGGTTACAAGTCTCAATAGAGCCTAAAGAAGTCAACAAGGCTTTCCTCTGAGTAGGGAAGCTTTGGAGGACTTCCAAAGCGGACATCGCACAAGGGGTTTGTGATAAATCTTCCACCACAGAGTAATTTTGGGCGGCCCTTGCGTTTGGGTTGTGAGAAGCTTTCTTAAATGCACCCTTTGGAATGTGTGTCATTGTTTCACCCAATGTCTTCTCGATCTGTAGAGGAAGAGATGGGATCTCAGCTTCTTTACCCTTCTCAGAGGCGCTTGGTGTACTATAGTCGTGCGCTCTAGTCATTATTAAAGCATCACCCCTAACCATATATACATTCGCGGATGAGGAATTGTTTGGGGGAGGGCAGGTTTCTTGGCTTCCCCCCTCGGCACTTGTAGAGGCTTGAGTTAAATTTTGCCCATGCTGAAAGGGATTAGTCAACACGCCTTGCTATTGCTGTGTGACAAACTTCTGGGCCTCTGCAAGTCGAGGACAAAGATGGGTCGGTTGGTCCTCCGCACACAAGTTGCACGGGTACCTCGCCTTCCATTTTTCTGCGGTGCCCTCGCCAACATTATCAGTGGGTTTTTTCTCCCCCTTACCCTTCTTTCGTTGTTTTTTCTTCCCTTCAGGCTACTAGGTGGCCTTTGGGTTAGTCGTCTGCACGGAGTGTACTTCTGACGTTTGGGTAGGAGGAGTAGCCAAAGTAGTAGTCTGGCTGGCTGCTGAGTGTTGTATAGATAATTGTTGCAATTGCTTTGTCAATTGCTCAGCGGGCTTGGTTTGTGCTGAGCCAACAATACCATTGGCATGTGGTCCAACTCTCTGTCTAGTTTTATCCAGTATCGATCATGGTGCATCCGGCAGGATGTTTTACAATAAACCAGACTGAGAATAGATAAGCTCAAACTGTTGAGCCCTCATGATGGCATCTTCTTCGGAGAAAACTCCTGAAGTCGCGACGTCTTTGGATAATTGTGGGACTAAAGACTTAAGGAACCACTCAAGCAGGAATGCTGGTGGGACTGGTACTTTGATTAGACTCTTTTGGCATCTCCACTCTCGGATATGATCAGAGATATGGTTTGTTGTCGTCTGTTCGAAATTGGCAAGCAGCTCTGTGCCAGCGTCGTATCTCACAGGTAACTGGAAATGGTTAAGGAAGGCCATCGCCAGTTCGTCGAAAGAAAAGTATCTTGAGCGATCAAGCTCGATGTACCATTTTGCGGCACTCTCGATAAGAGTGCGTTGAAACAATCGCAACTGAACGGAGTCATCCTTCAATGAGTTAGATGAATACCAAAGATGGAAAGTAGTCACGTGATCACCGGGATCTTTGTTAGGCTTGGCCTCGAACTTTGGAATGTCCGAAGGCAACTTCGTTGGCATAGGAGGCCAACGTGGATCGTGACAAATAGGATCATTTAACAACCTTGTCAAATCTGGCAAGTGTAACATCGCCAGGAATGGTAGTTTGGGTTGCTGCTGATAGCTTGAGAAAAAGGGTCTTGGAGTTTGACTGGCACCAGGTTGTTAGGAAAAGTTTGGCTGCTAGCCCGGATTCTGGTAGAAACCATGGCCCTGACCAGCGTAAGGATTTTGCATCGGTGGAGACATCATTGGCCGATTCCCCATAAAGGACATCAGATGTTGGGCATGCATCGTGTTTGAAGGACTTTGGGAAGGTTTACCCCATGCCGGTCCTGACGGGAGAGGCATCGAAGTCTGTCCAGGGTTCCATTGACTGTGGAAAGAATTAACCCGGAAAGGCATTCCAGAGGAGGGAACGGATCCTTGTCCTAAGTTCCAAGGTCCTGCTATATGTGCCCCCGGCACAGGAATAGTACCCTGCGCTGAAGTAGACTGTCCAAAAATGGGAGTGCCCCCAGATGGGAAAGCAGTGGATGCGAAAGTGTTGTTACCAAACGTCCCGTTCCAAACAAACGGTGACGAACCTATCGGCAGAGTTTGCGCAGGTGTTCCTTGACTCCCGGCTCCAAATGAACTCGTGTGTGCAGGCTGCCCGGCGGACTGCTGATGCAGACCACCAAGCGAAGGGGACGAAGGAGAGATATGACCTCCAGTGTAAGGAAAAGCATTAAAAGGGACAGGAATGCCCCCAAGTTGACCTTACAGAGGAGCGTTAGAGCTCCCTGCCCCCAGACCCAAAGTCTGTAAAGTGGAGTGAGTGAGTGCAGGACTTATGCCCGAACTAGGCATACCATATGAAAACGGAGAGCCTGTCGCACTACGTGTGAAGGGAGTTGTGGTCGCCGCGATAGATGGGGTCGGTCCACTGTGCGACGTAGTTGCGGCCGAGACCATGGTGGCCCGAACCGACGACGGAAAGTTAGGAGATGCTTCTCCTGTGGTAGCAACGGTGGTGGGAATGGAAGAATTCCCAGAGGAAGTAACAGCGTTTGTTTCCATAGCTGTGTGAGGCACTGACAGGCGTTCGTAAAATTGGATTGGTACACTGACCGATGGCCAAGTATCAGTTGTTGGGGTTTCAACCGAGCCAAGATTGGCGGTTGATTCCTCTGGGAGTTGTTTGGGCACAATGGTTTGTAACCCGGTTGCTTCGAAAGACCCTTGTTGGTCTAGCTTCCGCCTCAATGGTGGCGGGGGTGGCTCCAGTATAACCGGCGGCAGGCCCAGGAGCCTTCATGACCAGCGGAGCTCGGGATCCTCCACTGTATGAGAAGATCCAAGACACGCTAAGGTATTCTACACGATCAAACAATCACACAAGCTAAAAAAGAATCCCTTAAGAGATATGACAAGCAATCACTAACTATTTTGAAGAACAGTTACAACAACCAACACTAGAGAAACTTACCAGTGCAAGTGCAACTCGAAAACGGAAGCACCCTCCGGGTATACTCTACAAAGCGTGGCCCGATGTATGTCCTAGGTACCACGGTATACCCCCGCAGTCACATGTGTATGTTCCTAAAAAGATTGGCAACTAGTTTGCCAGCACGCGAACAGTCACCAGGCGGGTACAGTCGATAGTTGGGTAGACCACAATGAGAAGGGTATCAAGCCTGAAACCTATCAAGGGTATCGAGAGCAAATGTTCTGGAAGACAACTGAGGACCTCGAACGGATTCGAGACCCACGAAGCCCCGTGGAAAATGCAAACGACGTAATCCCAAGACAAATCCTCGATATGTGTTCTCCACTACGCTTGGTCCGGCTTTGGAGGGGTTATCTCCGCTACCTTTCCTCACGCGACCTCGTGTTTATCCCCTGTGTTAGAGGGGGGTCCCGGATAACTTCCACGAAACTGGACTTCTACACTCCCTATCATAGACTCCAATGTTTGGTTTTGAGTGGCCTTGGAGAGTTTCCTCTCCAACCTAATCCAAGGCCCTAGTTCTGAACTAGTTTGTGAACCCTACAAACAAAAAGTCTAATAGATTTTAAATTAGTGTTGCTTTTATGGGATTTTTTACGTCACGGGTATGAAGGTGAAACTGATGATGTGTAAAGACTCAAAGCAAAAATGAATGAAAAAAATGCTGGAAACAAAAGACTTTTACTAAATGCAAAAATTAACAACTTTTCACAAAGAAAGACTTCTTTTTCTTTTCAATTTTTCTAAGATTTCATGCAGCAAACATAAAGGAATTTCGCTCGACTACAAGCTACTTATGCTCTAAATGCACTGCAAAAACTTATGAACAAAAGACTTCTTCCTAGCTATTGATATAGAAACACAATCTTCAAACAAAGAAGAAAATGAAAAAGAGATATATATTTTATTTTTTATTTAAGTGTTAAATGAAGCAACAAAGGGAAAATGCCTACAAGCACAAAACCAAGAAAACAAAACAAAATTCTGTCTTAAAGCACAGATCGCAAAGAATCAGAGCGAAGGTACACAATGGCAATCAAAAAGCACAAATTCTTCCGCTTGTCTAAAAACCATAAAACAATTTTTTTTCTTTTTTATCTTTTCTATCAAACATCAACTAAGAAAAAACATGCTAAGGATAAGAGGCCCTAACCTACTGATTGTGCAACCCTAGACTCAAACACCTGAGAGGAACACTTATCACCACAGGAGGGGATGACTGCCCCACCCTGATTGAAAAGCAGCATGTCAAGCACGCTTTTGTCACTGAAACAGCACACATGCAAACGCGTGCTGAGCTACAACAGAGCGCGTGTACCCGTGGGCTGCACTTGCACAGGCCATGTGTATGTATAAACTCTAATACAAAAATAACACAGGCAGCCCAGACCAGGAAGAGGCCTCTGGTATTGATAACCAGGGTCTCCTGAAGGCTTGGATGCTTCTTCTTAACAGAAAAGAAAAATAATTGCAAGGAATAACAGAACGCAAAAAACCAACTGAGACAAGACTGTGAACCAGCAAGACTCAGATAGGGTCCAGAAATCCCCCTGAGAATGTATAATTCCGACAGGGAAGAGGAGGACTGCCTCTCAAGCTTTCTGACTCCTACATGCTACTAAAACCTCTACAACTAGCGTTCACACACGGGTTGTAAGAGATTAGGGCGCGGGTACACGCGTGTAGGCCTTATGCAGGCCACGTGTACCTCTGTGTGTCCCGATAATTACCATCAAGCAACAGTCAAGGAAAAACTGGTATAAAGAACCAGGTTCCCTGCTAGCTCTGACCTAACAGAAAACAGACAAACAAAGAAATAGAAAATCTAATCCTTTAAACTACCCAAAAAACCTCAACTAAATCTGGAAACCCTAAAGAGTATCTTCCCCAGTACGGTCACCAATTCTGTTGTTGGGAAAAATACCCTACCGACTAGCAAACTAGGGTCAGACTTGCATGCAGATTTTGACCGTAAAGAAATGACTTTTTAACCTACCACCCAAAACTTAAACCCCTCTTTCACGATACATGCATGGAAAGGAACTACTAACCTTTGTACTGATGTTTGGTGTAGATCCTTCGTTGTGCTTTGCCCGCTTACTTGCGCTGCTCCTTCCAAAGTTAACCTGCAATCAAGACAAAACACTACGCATGCATGCTACTTTTCTACTTGAGGGTTAGAAATTAAGCATAAATTACACAAATCATAGATAACTCATGCATTGGGACGGGAAAAGTATTATTTTATTATTTTCAAAATGAATCAACTTACAATCAAAGTCGAGACCATCCATCGCTCCTTGATCCTGATCCTGGGCTCCTCCTCTTCTTTTTTCCTCCAACTGCTTTGCGTTAATTCTCCTTAGGCTTGAGGAAAGGCTAAAGGGTTGGGACAATGGATTCGGCAAATGGGCAGAGTTTCTTCGCTTATTATTTTCCTCCTCCAAATGGTACCCCTATTTTTATATGCTAGAAGGAGCTAGGGTTTTAGACGAACTCTCGGCCATGCATGGCCGGGAGTTTCAGTTAACTGACCCATATCTTTTTGTCCCGTCGGTAACTTTCCTATTTTTGTGTTTTGTTAGGTAAACGCGGGTTGTAGTAGGTCTGCCAGTGTTCACACGCGTGCAGTAGTGGGTTAGGGCGCGTGTACCTTGACCCAAGAGGATTTTCAAAGAGGTTTTTTCAGCAGATGTTTTGGTAATGAAGGGAAATGAGTTGGCCTGATGCCATGTAAGCATGTGTGGTGCAATTTAGGGTTATAACAGTAACACACAAGTACTTGATCAGCAACGTATGGTTGTGAACAATGAAACATATTCACCACAGTAGTCCTCGTCTACTATCATACAATCTTCATAACAAATATATGATAGCACCCTGCATGGAAACAATGTTATGATATAAACTGATTTGTCTGGGTCAATCCTTCACTCATATATGTGAGTTCTGAAGGAATATCTGCCACCATAGTAGTCTTCACCTGCATAGAAACAATGTTATGATATTGATTGAATTATCTGGGCTACTCTTTCACTCACATCTGTGAGCTCTGAAAGAATATTTGCCTCACGAACAGTGGAACATATCCACCACAGTAGTATATATCTATTGTCTGGAGACAGGTAGTCTCCATAACAATCACCTGATGCCATCCTGCATAGAAAAAATATTGTTAAAGATAAACTGAATCCTCTGGGCCAATCTTTCACTCACATTTGTGAGATCTGAAAGAATGTTTGCCCTCATTAGAAATGGACTATCTGCCCTATTCTTCACAAACAAGGAAGAAGGATTATTTCTGATTTCTGAGCCTGGACCATTTCTCACCCTGGGCCATTCTTCCTACACTAATTAAAGTGCACCCTGGACAGAATGTATAAACTCTAAGAAATGTTTGGACCATTCCTCACCCTGGGCCATTCTTCTGACACTAAACAAAGTGTAACCTGGAGAGAATGAGTCTGCCCTAAGGAATGACTGTCCCTGATTGTTGAGCCTGGACTATTCCCCACCCTGGGCCATTCCTCCGACACTAAACAGAGTGTAACCTGGAAAGAATGAGTCTGCCCTAAGGAATAATTGTCCGGACCATTCCCCACCCTGGGCCATTCCTCCGACACTAAACAAAGTGTAACCTGGAGAGAATGAGTCTGCCCTAAGAAATGTTTGTCCTGCATCAACCTCCAAAATGGACCATTCTTCGAAATTGCTCACAACTGTGAACTTCGAAAGAATGACTTCCCGATGGGGCGGACCATTCTACTTGACCACTACTCAAAGTGACTGCCAAGAAGAATGATTGTCCTAGACCACTCCCCATGTTAACCACAATGGAAATTCATTGTCTATGATACATCAGCAATCAGTCTGCCTCCCATGTTAACTACAATGGGAAGTCATTGTCCATCAGAAATCTCAATCCACTTTCCGGACAGGAAAGCATCTGTCCAATCTGGACTATTTTTCAATTGCAAAGATAAATTCTCCCTCCTAACTGGAGAGTTATTTAAATCACAAAAATAAATGTTTTTCAAAAGTATTTTTCCATACCTTCTCTTAGCTTAGAGAATCTTCCCGATCCCTGTCTTATCTCAAACTTGATTCTGGATAGAAGTTTTGTCAAGATATATGTTGTCTATTCATCAGTGGGAATATAATCGAGCTTTACTTCTCCTTCCTGGATTTCATCATGGATAATGTAATGATTGATTTCAAATGTACTTTAGTCTGGAATACTTTGAAGGCTTCATGTAGATCTGAACGATAGAGTATATCATAGTTGGAAAGCTGGAACATATCTATGTGGCATTTCTTCTGTCGTCATGAGATCTAATCTTCTGAGTAATCATCTTGATGTTATAGGAAATCTTCACCATGCTTCTGTTGTGCACTAGAGATTCTCCACCAAGTTATCTTCTTCTATCTGCATACATGAGTCTTCTTCTGTTATGTCTCAAAGTCTTGAGATTGCTTTTCATACGCTCTTTATTCAATTTCTCTGGAGAACATTCTTTGCATTCATCTGATGTAGAACTCCAACTCATGGATGTTGCGGATGATATAATGACACATGAAGTGATATGTCTAGTGTACTGGAACAAGTAATCATCATAGTCTTCTTCATCTGAGAGAACCTCTGGTTCTAGGTCTCGCAATGCTTTCATTCATAAGTCTTCCATACATTGTTCTTCATCACAACTTTCAGTTCTTCTGCTTGATTGCTTTCATATTAGGCTTGGTAATCTTGTGATTATTGATGTAATGACTGGTTGTTTTGGCTTTGCTTTCTTTCTTGGAATCTTCATGTTCTTCTTCATGTTTTTCTTTAGCTCTTGGGTCCATGGAGTTTCTTGTAGATTCCATGTTCTAGAGATTCCACTTCTTCCTTTCATCATAGGATCATGGATCTGGATGGACAGCCAGGAATACTTTAAAGCTTTTCTTCAAAGAGGTCTTCTTCTGCGGTTGAGATGAACACGTACTATTTTTCATGGATTCTACCATGGATATATACATTTCATCATCTTCAATAGATCATAGGATTAGATCCGTCCTAATCCTTGCTTCATGTAAGAGTGTATATAATCGGCTCCCTCCGTCTGATAGAGTCCATACTTCCATATGTATACTTATTGTCTTCTGTAATATATAATTGGCTCTTTTGTCTGACAGAGTCCACGCTTCCGTCTTAGTTGTCGTCATAAGTCTTTTTCCAATTTCTCTTGATGTCTGACTTCTAAGTCTCTTCAAGATTGATTCTAATTTCGGCTAATCTTGTAATAGCTTTCACATGATATATTTCATTCTTTCATGTGTAATATCTAATGATAACTCTTTTCATCTTGTTTGTTCTTTCATAGGTATAGTTCTTCTTGGAACACATTATCTTCCAAGAGATAGATATACAATATATG